>KZ678535.1:0-68522 GCA_003019895.1 Coniella lustricola | reverse complement strand
GCTCTTCTGCTGGTGCTGGTGGTGGTGGTCCCGATGCCACGTCAGGAAGGCCACTTGCTGCCAGCACAGCTCTCTTACGGACCTTTTTTTTTTTTGGTTTGGTTTTTTACTATTACTATCTTTTGTATCCTTTGCCGTTTCGTCCCTGGCTGCGGCCATCGTTTCTCCTGTTTTTGTTTTCCCACTGCAACGAAGAAGACGACGACGACGACGACGTGTTTGATGACGGACTGAAGCAGCGCCATGGCTCCGGCCACAGTCCATCGCGGTCACGCGAATGCCCATTCCCGGCATTTAGCTCTCTCGGCCTCCTTGGCGGGCTTTGCTTCTCCCACCTCGACAATAACAACATCATCAGCAGCAATAACAACAACAATAAAAGCCCACACCGCCGCGACTCTTACTTTTGCTCTTGTCGTCTTGGTCTTGGCTTCCTGGGCTGCTTTTTCTCGTCGTCGTCGTCGTCGTCGTCGCCTGTTGGAATCCCACGCTGCTGCGTTCAGTCCGCTCTCGCGAGGGCGGCTGCTGCTGTCGCACTCGAGTCCAAAGACGCGCGCTCACAAGCTCGACGACACCGACTTGCAGGTCGAGCTGGACACCACGAGCTGGAGGCCGGCGTGGCACGACAGCTGCACCGATACCGCCCTGGGTTCTGCCGTCGAGGAGACTGCAACCATGGCACAGGGCAAGCGAGCCAGGGCTGCAGAATCAACTGCGGCCCATGTCCGGGCGGCCCAGACGGCGCCGACGCCCACACAGCACTCGGGTCCGTCCGCGACCGTTCTGCTTTCCCAAGGCCGCTACACCGGCGTGCTGTTGCCTGCGTCGGCTGCGCTGCCACGTGCAGTGGAGGCCTGGCGCGGCATCGCGTACGCGCAGTCTACGGGCGGCCCGAATCGCTTTCGGCCTCCTGTGCCGCTGGAGCCAGCCGCCGGTGTGCACATGACCGCCGATAGCTTTGGCCACGTCTGCCCGCAAAACACGTCGCGTGCGGCGGCTCGCTTCGCAGAGGGCGAGGACTGCCTCAACCTCAATGTCTATCGCCAGGTCCACTGGCAGCAGCCCGTCAGCAGCGAGGATGCCAACGACGGTGCCGAGAAGAAGCAGGAGACGACCAAGACGAAGACGGCCAAGATGCCCGTCATCATCTATGTCCACGGCGGCGCGTTCAACTCGGGCATAGGCACGGAGCGCAACATGGCCAGCTTTGTGAGCTGGGCAGACACGCCGGTGCTGGGCATCAACTTCAACTACCGCGTGGGTGCGTTGGGGTTCCCCAGCTGTGCCCTGGCAGACCAGGAAGGGTGCTTGAATCTCGGGCTCAGGGACCAGCAGCTCCTCTTTGACTGGGTGAGGGAGAATGCCCCTGCGTTTGGAGGCGATCCCGAACGAGTCACTGTCATGGGACTGAGTGCTGGTGCGCATTCGGTGAGTTGTCTCTTGCCCTGTTTTCCTTTTCTGTCGAAACACCGTCTGTGGTGATGATGTGAAAGAATCGCACGACATACATGTGCCTTTTTAGGGAGAAAAAAAAGGAACCCCCCCCCCCAAAAAAAAAAAAAGGCTGACGCGCTGTATAGATTGGCTACCATCTTCAATCCTATACAGCAGATACCGCACCCTTCCACGCTGCGATCCTCGAATCAGGTGGTTCCACAGCTCGAGCGACACTGGCACCCAGCCATCCACGCACAGAAGCCCAGTGGCGCGAGTTTCTCGGCGCGCTTCACATCCCCTACGACTCTCTCCCTCCAGAGCAGCTCTTTCCCATGCTGCGCGCCCTCCCGCTCGAGGTCATACTCGGCGCCTCTCGCGCCGTCTTCTCCCGCTACCAGGACCCCATTCGATGGCCGTTCCAGCCCGTGGTCGAGACCGCATCGCCCCAGGCCAGCGGCGCCATCCTCACCGACCTCCCCATCAACAGCTTCCGCCACGCCAACTTCCTCCCGATCCCCATCCTGACCGGCTTCAACACCCACGAGGGCGCCGTCTTCTGCACCCCGCGCGTCAGCACCAACGACGACTTTGTCGCCAAATTCGCCGCCATGATCCCCGCCATGACCCAGGCCGATCTGGCAGCCTTGGCAGCGCTCTACCCAGACCCCGTCACCAGGCCGCGACAAAGCCCCTACGTCGACGTCCCCCGCGGCTTCGGCCGCCAGTGGAGCCGGTACCAGGCTGCGTACGCGCACTACGCGTACATCTGCCCCGTCCTGCAAACGGGGCATTTCTACAGCAACAGCGCCCCTCGTCCGTTGCGACCCGCCAAGGAGGCAGACACCAACGTCCACGACAAGTCACAACAGCAACAACAGCAGCAGCAGCAGCAGCAGCAGCCGCCGGTCTGGGTATACCACTATGCCGCCCGCGCGCGGCCCGAGTTCGGCGGCACCGCCAACCACGGAGACGAAGCACCCGTTGTGGCGCACGACATGGACGCCGTTGCCGCGTTCCCGGGCCTGGTCCGCACCGCGGATGCGATGCACAGTGCGTGGGTGCGCTTCATCGCCACGGGCGATCCGAATCCCACACCTAGCCTCGATCCCAACCACACATGGTCAGCAACGACAAAAACAACAACCACAATACCCCACTGGCGCCGGTTCCAGTCCCCATTCACCGGCGACACGGCGACATCACCGGGCCAACTCCGGCCCAAGACCGACGATGCCAAGGGTCCACACCCAAGCCAGATCATGATGTTTGGATCCGGCAACGACGAGAGAATGGGCGATGCCGGTGGAAAGAGACCAGGCGTGCCAGCCAAAGTGGCCAGTCTGACCGAGACGGAGACGCAAGAGTGTAGATACTGGTGGGAGCGTGTTGAGTTGAGCGAGGGAATGGGGCAGAGGTTGGGGAATCGCTCGAGGGCGAGGTTGTAGTTGCGTTGCGTTGAAGCGTTCCCGTTGGGTTTTTTTCCTTCCTTTTTTCTTCTTCTATAAACTTTGGGCTCAATCGTACACGAGTCGATACTACAGTAGATAGGTGTGTTTTGTCAAAGCATTCCTTACAGAATGGTACAATAGAAAAAGGCCCCATTCATCTGGTTGCACCACCAAACTTTTCTTTTGGCAACAAAAAGTACAAACCACACCTCGATCACCTACTTACTCGTATACAATCAACCTTCTCCTGGCGAAAGCACTTGTAAAGCTTATCCAAGTTGTACTGCATCACCCCAAAAAACCCCCCCAAAAAACCCATGACATGATTGTGTTGATAGTACCAAGACATAGCAATAACATGGACTCTTTGAACCATCGTCCACTTCAAAGTCTTCTCTACTGTCCCCTTATCTACTTCAATGCACATAAAATGCAGCAGATCAGAATTCCAATTCTGCCCTTCGAAACGATTTCTCCCCACATCAGGGGAAAAGGCTCCGAAGCCAAAGTAGAGTATGTTGACAAGATCGTATTATGAATTGTGTCCAAGTCGCATATATGTAAGTGTGTTGTTAAATGTATATGTATGCCCACAAGCTGTCTTCGTTTTGTGAACGATCCAGAATACTACTAAAGACAGCATAATCCTGCTCATTGAAGATCCCGGGACGTAATCGAGTCGCTAATGTTATCGTCGCCAAACAGACTCAAACGATGGATAGCGAATTTTCACCCCACTGCCGCCAAAAGAAATCATAACGCCGCAGGAAACGCCTTCTCCCTAGTTTGTTCGTAGGGGCTTCGCCCTGCTCCAAGACAACAAGAAGAAATGACAGCCCATTTTGCGGAAACCCAAAGAAACCTCATACACATAGACAAAGCAGATGAGGTGGAAAAAGCGTATTAAAGCCGGTAGTTGTCGAAGCGTAACCAGATGATTGCCCAAGAATAAAGAGAAGAAAGGGTATCAAGCATAAGACAGTTCATGCGTGGCAGCTGTGCAACCAATGTCGTCTCCGTCTTGTTAAAAATTTTGCGAGATACCGGCACTTTGCTGAGGGTAATGGGCTGGGTTTTCGATGCGTGTGTTGCGGCGTGCTGGGTTGTCTCGAATGACAGGCTGGGCTGCACCTTGGGGACCGAGCTGGTTCTCCGAGTACGGGTCGTATTGTGTATAGCCCTGCTCGCCGCTGTACGCCATGCCAATCTCTCCAGATCCATCCGATGGCGCTCCGGCACTGTAGGACGAAGAGGCATTCGAGGGTCCACGACGAACGTTTCCTGCGCGGTTGTTTGCCGAGTTGGGGCCCATGGCACCGAGAATCTCGCCCTCTGGCGACATGTGGCCTTCGTTTGCCAGTGGATCGCCAGGGTAGGTTGCGCGGGTAGGCGATGCGCCGTCCGAGTAGGCGTTCTCCGAGTAGGGAGCATCAGAAAAGGCGCCGGCAACGGCGCCGCCCGAGAGAGTCGTGGAGGCCTTGCGGCCAGTGGAGCCGCCTCCAATGGTGGTTGATCCCCAGCCTCTGTATCCCGAAGAAGCGTCTTCCTTCATCTCGTATCCAGCGCCGGATCCGGGAATGGTGGGGTCGGCATTTGGGTTGTATGTGTAGTCCTCGACCTCCTTGCGGCGTTCTTCTTCGGCGGCCTTGCGGGCCTTGCGCTTCCTAAAGAGCCAGATGGCAACGGCGACCAAGATGGCAACGGCAGCGATAGGCACAACCACAGCAGCAGCAATGGTGCCGGCGTGAGTGGAACTGCCAGTGCTGGAAGAGCTAGACTGGATAGAAGCTCCGCTCGATGATGCGCCCGCGGCAGCGTCGGTGGCCGAGGGTGTCGTTGAGGTGACAATGGTCTGGGTGATGATCTGCGTGCTCGCGACGCCGTCGGTGGTCACGACGGCCGTGGTAGTCAAGACATTTGTCGTCGCAACGGCAGACGCCGACGAAGCCGACGACGTGGGTGCACTGGTGGAGGCCACGCTTGTGGCGCTCGCCGGAGCGGACGTGGTGGTTGCCGCAGCAGCCTCCGAACTGCTGGTGGTGCTGGTGCTGACAGTGGTGGGCGCGGCGGCAGAGGTGCTAGTTTCCGCGGTGGTAGTAGTAGGAGCAGCCGCAGATGTTGTTGAAGTGGTTGTTGGCTCGGCTGCTGCGGTGGTGGTAGTAGTAGGGTCCGCTGTGGAAAGGGAAGAAGTAGTGTCAGCAATCGAGCTTGTCAGTGTGCTGCTCGGCGTTGCGGCCGTGGTAGCCGGCGTACTAGTCACCGATGGCGCCGCCGCCGAGGATGCAGCGGAGGTCTGCGCTGCAGCCACAGAACTGTTGTTGCTCGCCATGGTCAACAGTTTGATGCTCTGTTGACTGGCAGACAAGATCCTAATGTGTGGGGGCGCCATGTTAGTGAGGAGAACAGAACAAGCAGCAGCACGACGAGAAATTGGCAGCAGCAGCAGACAGGCATGGCCAAGACAAGCAGCGGTTGCTCAGCAAGACGCGAAGACATGGAATGGGAAGCCGAATTAAGCATAAAAGAAAGACAAGATGCTGTGGGGATTTTTTCTTTTCTTTTGGGGACGTGTCGTGATGGCTGGGAAGAGGCGGCAATGATGTGCAACAGTGGTTCCCAAGACGGCGAGGACGGGGCCACAAAGAGAAAGGGGACGAAGCCCAAAACCGGAGACGGGTCGAGGGCTTGCTGCATGCGTACCTGTGTGATTCAGCGCGCGAGCTGTGGATGGCGCTGCGGGCGAAGATCGATGGATGGGATCGGACGAGTGGACAGGAGGGCGTGTGGCCCGGTCAGAGAGGCAGGAGGCAGAGCCGCAAGTGCGTCGTGACCTGCAACAGCGTGGGCGTTTGGGAGACGGGGCAGGTTGGTTTGAGGATGAGTGGTTGTCGCCGACAGAAAGAGGTGGGACGAGAAAAGGGTTGGCTGACAGGCGACGGCAGCAGGTCGGGGGACCCAGAAGCCAGAAAGCAAGAGAGGCAGCAGGAACCAGGGATTGGGCGGCTGCGGGCAGTGGGCGCGAGTTAAACGCTGGCCGGGTGTGTTTCTGTCTCAGGTTGCCGCAGCGCTGGCGGGCTTGGGGCAGGCCAGAGACGGGCAGGCCGGGGGCGGGGGCTAGCGAGCGAGGAATGCGTAGAAAAGGACAACGGGTCGGCAGTGCAGACTGGAATGCAATGCAGATGAGATGGAGGAGCCCTCGAGGGCCTTGTGAGATTGTCGAATCCTCCTGCTGGGGGTGGCGCTCAGCCTGGATTGGACAGAAGCTTCAAGCACGCGGACGCCGGGGCTGGAAGCAGGTGATATTGCCGGGTGGAGGCAGAAACGACTGCTCGCCCGCTCGCTCGAAGGGTGATGGATCTTGGATAAATAGTCTTTGCTGGTCTCGCACAGCGCTTGCTCTGGCGCGTCTTGTTTCTCCTCCTTCTCCTCCTCTTGGGCTTCTTTTCGGCCTGTTCTCGTATGCTTTGTGCTTTGTGGGCAGCAATTGACTCGGGTGCTCCGTCAGTGCGCTGCTCGCGGCCTTTGGTTGCTCTGCCTGCTTTGCGGGCTTGCTTGCTTGGGTAGCGCCCTGGTCGGGGTGGGAAAAAGGGCTAGTAGTAAGTGGGTGTGTGGCTCTCCTTTTTTTTTCTCTTTTTGTTTTTCTTTTTTTTTGTTCTTTTTTTCTTCTCGTTCGGCCTGGCTTGGCTTGCAGCTCTCAAAGGCTTGGTTCGGCAGCTGGATGGGATGTTTGGATCCTCTTCTTGTCTAGTCTTGTGTGTCTTGTCGTGTCTTGTCGTTTCTTGTCTTGTCGCGTGTCTCTCCGCTCCAGCTCGTCGTCTGGACTCGTCTTCTGGCTGACGGTGCTGTGCTTGCAAAGATGGCCAGGCCAGATCAGACCAGCAAAAAGGAGCGAGTGGCTTGCGTGGATGCTGCAGGCTGCGTTTTTGAGTGCACTGGCAACGGGAAGCGGACAATGAGAGAGAGAAAGAGAGAGAAGAAGCGGGCACAGAAAAAGGGCATCATCTGGACCCAGCGCGCAGTGCGTGACACCCTCCAGCGCAGTGGATGGAGAAGGCGCGGCCTTCCTTCCTTGGTTACTCGTCTTGGTCCGCAGCTGCCCACGCTGGTTACGTGCGTGCGTACTATGGTAGCATGGCAGCATGGCAGCATCGTGCCTTCCACCCGCCCACCCCCAAGATGAGCTCTCTCTCCAGCATCGGTTGCAGTACCATGCCAGGCCCTGGGTCGTATCTGGCCCCGCTGTTTGCTGCTGTGACAGGGGACCCCCTCCCAGTGCGGCGCTGTGAGTGGCCCCAACCCCTGGGCAGCCGGCGGAGAGGCGCTACTGACCTGCGCTGACCCCACTTTCTGGACGCTACCACGGTACTACTATGCTATAGTACTGCTCTGTGCTCGGTGCTCTGTAGGTGCTGGGTTCTCAGCAGGCGGGCATCAAGTCCTGCTTGTACCCTCGTATTCCCAGGCCCGCTCGTACCGCCCTGTCTCGCTGTTTGGGGCCCCTCGAGCTCACCAACGCTCTGTGTCTCTGTCTCTGTCTCTCTCTCTCTCGGGGCTGTTGTCCTAGTGGTTGTGCTTCTCGCTCTTCTTTCCCTGAACCCTTCCCGGACAGCCAGCCAGTGTGTTCGCCAGTGATGCAATGGGCCCGGCAAAGAGGCAAATTGCACAGTGGACCGCCGCCAGCGTCTCTCTATAAAAAGAAATGACGATGACGATCGGAACCGGGGCTCGCTTGACCACGAGAAGAAGACCAAGGGCAGACCAAGGGACCCAGCATCCAAAGTGGAAGGAAGAAAAAAAAGACAGTCCTGCTACCATGATGACTGCACTGCAAGAGTGACGGGAATTGCGGTGCACACGCCACCTGGCTTGGGGAAGTCCCGACGCTCGCATGCCTCGGCACATGTCCAGGCGAAGCACCAGTGAGGCTGTGTGGCTGTGTGGTTGGTGCGTGGTCGTGGTCGTGGTCGTGGTCGCAGCCAACCTTAGTACGAAGGGGGCCTGCCAGCAAACGAAGCTGTTCAGCTGCCCAGCGCTAGACCAGCCGCGTCAGAGATGCCCGGCCTCTCGGACAACGTTGCCCACCACCATGGCAGCAACCACCAGGACCAGGTCGAGCACCCTCCAAAGAGACTCCAAGGGAGCCACACACATATCCCGCTCTCTGCCGGAACAAGGCCGGCTGTTTCCAAGACGCACTCGGCTGGCCGAGACGGTCCTGTGGCCGCACAGTTGCCGGCTTTTGCAACACTCTGTCGTGCGTCTCCAAGGCAAGCAGGACAGGATCGTTGCGAGCCCAGAGGGCCGACCTGCACAAATGCAGACGCAGATGCCAGACAGAAACACGGCAATACCAAGCAGATGCGTATTTTGGACAGTCATGCCATGGCAACGCGGATATGTGCATTTGGATGACGACCATGCCTTGCACAGGCGAATTACTGGGGCAATTCTCCGCTGCGCATGACCGGTGGGCTTTGTTCTTATTGAATTGATTTCATTGCTGAGAAACGAGTCATGCCACATCTAAAATACCTGTTCGTCGCTTTGATATCACCCGTGCAAGCATGTTTGAGACGACGTGCTACGACAAGTATGTATGTCCGTGACAAAAAGCAACGGGAATTTTGTCTACAACTTGTCCAAGGCTCTCACGTCATTGCTCCCGCGGATTGGACAAGGTACATGTATCTCCTCAATATATGTATATATATATATATATATTAATGAGAAAGAAATCTCCGGACCGAGGACGAGCATCCATGCCTTGCAGCGAAAGGCTCCGCAATTCCCTGCCTGCAGTCGTTGAAAGGGTTTGTTTTTAGTAATGCAATGATTGATCTGTTGTGTTTAATGGGTTGAGAGACTTGCGGATGCATCATGTCATCTATTATATGTACTACATAGTATATATATATATATGTATGTGTATGTATATATACATATATCCTTGGGTTGGTTGCTCAGAGCATGAAGCACTCGACACAATCCCTCAAACGAATCGATGATAATTACATCCAGGATCAGAGAAACAGAAAGCTATTGTCTTGCATTGTTCCATTGTTCTCGGTAGCTTTTTTCATCCAAAGTAAGCAAGACTAAGCTCGGAACTTTGCTTTTTATGCTTTCCATCTTTTTGGCGGGTTTTCTTCTCTTGGCTTTTCGGCTGGGTGAAAAACAGATCCATCTCCTTGTCCACGTACAAAGCAGGGGATAAGTAGCGCTGGCGAGTGTCGATTATCATCGTCAGAGAAATATGGTAATATCGGCGTGACCAGCAAACACGCTTGGTCGGGCTCACGGACAGTCCTGGTGCTGGATGAATGAATAACCTGCCACCAGCCAGCCGGATACTGTATCATACTGTATAATTCCAGACTCCTTGATCTGCATTGGCAAAAAAAGACAAAACAAAAAAAAAACCACCGACCCGAACTTAGACTTAGACTGCACAGCCAGTGCAGGGCCCTGAAGATCAAGCCCACATCGCATCGGCTGCATCACCAGACTAAAAAGTACATAGCTACGCACCAAAGCTGTTGGCTCAAACAACCGCGCCTGAGGACACTAAAAGCGACGGAGGGGAATAGATGCGCGCTCATTTTCCTGTTTCCCTGTGTGTGTTTTTTTGGGTGTTTTTTTTCTTCTTCCTTCTCCTTCTTTCTCCTCGGTTTCGGTGTGGTGCCGTGCGGTAACGTGCGGTGCCGTGCCGTGTCCCAGCGTGGCGGAGACGCTACCAAGCCAAGTGTTGTGGGAAAGGGCCAAAAAAAAAAAAAGATGGGACGGACTGGGAACTGGGAAGTGGGAGTACGGCATAGGCGGGTAAAGCTAGAAATAGGGCAGCCAAAGTACTTTGGCTAGATGGGTTCGTTTGCGCTTGGCTGGCGTCAAGGCTGGCGTCAAGGCTGTCTTTTCTTTTCTGTCGGCGAGTTTGGTCGGTCCGTCAGTCGGTCAGGCAGTCAGCCTCTCGGGTCAGCAAGCAAGTCTTTGATTTTCGGCAAGACACGGAGCAAAATGATGATTTGACCAGCTTGGGCAGGGCTGAATGTGCCTTGGACGGACGGAAAGTACACAAAACATACATATATACATACATACATTCATACACAAATGACCGACGAGCTGTGGGATGACACGGGAACTTGTATTTACGTATAGACCAAGGGTTCTTTGTCCTGGAGAACTCCAGATACTGAGGGTATATATATATATACATATACATATACATATACACACACACATATACATAATCGCTCAGACATGTCAACACTGCCCACGTCTGCATCCGTGACACGTCTGTGAATTCTTTTGTCACCGACCGAGAACCTGGAAAACGTTCCAACGTTTGGTTGACTTGCACTGACTGGCCTGTCAAGACTACAAAAATACCCTCAGGAGGACCCTCGAAGAGACTTCCAGACAAGAATCGAAATGCAAGAGCTTACTCAAACAAGTGGTACGCAGTCTAGACTACCAATGTCCACGAAAACTGACACGCAAGCAACATACTCACGCATCCACCTACCCACACACACACACACACACACACACAAAAGTCCAGACCACACCTTTTTTAGTCTGTCGAATTGATTCACCAAGCATTTTCAACTTTTGCAGCCCAGGCTCTCTGGCCTAACTACCCATATATGAAGACAAAAGAAGCAATTAATCTACTAACCAAGTAAAGAATACGTTACCAGCTAGTCGGTGCAACGTTTACATTGAAACCAGCCCAAATAAGCCTTCCATGTGATCTGATCTGAAGTTGCCACAGGGTCTTTAGGGGCCCAGAGATCTGTGTGTGCGTGTGTGTGTGTGCCCGGCCTCAGAGCATGCCGTTTGCGATCCCAAGTCTACGGTAATGGTTGCGCGCTAATCTTGAATCTAAAGCCATCAACGCCCAACGACAGCGAACGCGTTACAAGGAACAACTTGTTCTGAAAGTTTGAGAGTGTGTGGAAGATCATGTGATGTTACCATTGACATTGTGTTGCGATACGAATGCATGGCTCGCTCTCGCAGAACTGTTGTTGCAATACATAAACACCCAACAGGCAATAGAATAAGAGGGCACAGCAGCATCCGGGGTCGACACCAATATAGCAAGAAACATCACTTGGCAAGACGACCAGGCTGGGTTGATAACACTCAGATCGTTATTGGCTGGGGTGCCGTTTAAGAATTATATAAGAAACCGGAATCTCAAGTAAAAAAAAAACCAACAACAATTCGCCTTTGATGTCAAAACATAACCTTCCCCTTCTATATGTAGATATGTGCAAGAACCTTTTTTGATATCAACCAGTCATGTCTGCCCAGCCAGCTGTTAAGGCACAAGGAGGGAAACGGGAGAAAGGAAGGTGGCCAGAACTGGCTGTCCAAAAGATCACCACCAATCTATCCAGTCGTGAGCTCTCCATTCGGTGGGAAATAAAAAAGGCAAAACCAAAACAACAAGATATCCTGGCCGCCACCGCCTGGTTGCAAAGAGACAGACACACGCTAGTGGTATTGGATGGTAGGATCATTCTGGCGGCGAACCCGCAGCAGACATGCGCGCTGGAGGATCCTTGACTGATTCTTTTTCTTTTTTTCTTCTTTTCATGGGAAGGGCGAGAGAGAACAAAATAAAAACAGAGCGATCAAAACATCGCCGTCTCACGCACCCCAATGCTTAGTGTTTCCCGTAATCCAGCCCGTGGGCTTTTATCCTTGTTTGGAACGCCAAAATCGCCAATTCAAAACACTCAGCTTTGTACATCCTTCCTCGGACTCTCCCTTCGTCACGCTATATGCCAAGTTCGGTGTGCGCAGCATAGCAGAAGAGCTGATACTGCTGACACCAGTGCACGCTCGGCTCATCCTTAGTAGAAGTTGCCGTGCATGTTCATGGTAGGCTTGAGCGACTCGTTCAGTTGCGCCTGAGAGAAGATGATATCACCGGGCAGACGGCTGAGACGACCAGCACCATTGCGAATGGCATACTCGTTCGCCCGGGACAGGCCACTGCGGTTAGAGCGGATACTTCCTGCATCGCTCATGTTGTCACTGTCCTTGAACTTCTTTGGCGGTGCAAAGTCGAGACCGGTGAACTGACCAGACTTGCGCAGCATGTGACTGTTAAAAAGACATAAACGTTAGCAAACTGTAATGTGATTCTTTTTGACTCATGTTTGCAAAGTCACCTGGAGTGGGAGAACTTACGGGCTAGGGAGTGCGGCCATCTCGTCAAAGGTGTTCACCAGAGGCGAGACAGCAGGCAGCTTGGGTGCGTACGCACGGCGCTCGCCAAGTGGGCTCTGCGAGCGACCAGCAGCACGTTCGCCAAAAGACTCAGGAGGAGCAAAGTCGGAAGCGTTGATCAGGGCAAAGTGATCGTCCGTGAGTTTGCCTGGCGTGGGCAGAGTGTTCAGTGGAGAGGGTGGTGGAAGGTTCTTCTTGGGCTTCCCAGACATGGCGGATCCGGAGCGAGGGCCACGAGCAGATGCCGAGGAGTCAGGACGGGGTCCGTACGACATGGCTGAGCCTGCGCGAGGTTGGCCACCGATGGAGCCCGAGAAGTTACGGGGTGGGCCACGGGGGCCGGGTCCGTTGGGACCCATAGGTCCAGGACCACGGGGCCCAGGTCCGCCCATACGTGGTCCGCCGGGGAAGCGAGAACCAGAAGGTGGAGGAGTCATGGCGCGACGGGATACGGGCTGGGCGTAAGGCATGATGAACTGGTTGGAATCAGGGTCGAAGTAAGCACCTTCACCGCCGTAGTGGTTGCCGTCGTACTCGGCGGCTATGGCGCTAGCACCTTCTGGCATAGGTGGTGCCGGCTTGGAGTCGTCAAAGTATTCCTTGTAGAAAGATCTGATACGGTTTGCGCGCGTCTCGGGGTCCTCAGACTCCGTGATCTCGGTCGGAGGCAGTGGGCGCAGGCCAACAGACAGACGCTTGGCACCTTGCTGAGGAACGGCGAGGCCGCTCTCGCGAACACGGGATCGGCCACGGTCATCATCCTCTTCCGGACGAGTGACGAGCGCTGCGTAGTCAAAGTCGGCATAGTCCTCGGTAGTCTCAATCACGCCCGACACGCTTTGGTGAACAGGTCCAGCAGCACCGTGGCTAGTTGAGGACAGTCCCTCAGAAACAAGTGGTTGCTTTCCAGATTGAGGACCGTTCAGCAAGCCCAGACCAACGGCACCATCAGTCTTGACATTGATTTGAAGGTTCAGTTCATCGTCGGACTCTCTCTTGGAGCTGTTGGAGAAATCGGGCAAGTCGGCGTCGTGGTCGTTCATTCCAGGCTCGCGAGCATCCCTCTGTGCGACCGGGGCAGGATGGCGAATCTCAGGAACCACTGGCAGAGCAGGAAGGTCGCATTGAGGAGGAGGCGCGGGGCCGCTGGCGGGTTCCTTAATGGTAGGAGGTATGGAGACGTCGGACTCGACGGCGGTCACTGAAGAAGAAGCGCTCGGCGTAAGAGGAGACTTGGGGTATGAGTTTTGGCGGAGAGGCTGGTGCGGGGCCGTGGACTGGCGCGACATGCGCTTCGTTGATGTGCTCATGACAGACGGCGTGTAACGGCCCTTGTCCACGGTCCGGATGGAACCAGTCTCGCTCAACAGCTTAGTGACGGGTCGGTATGGGTCATCGGCCTGGTGCAAGGTCTTGGCGAGGGAGTTCATCGATTCCCGCGACCCTTGAACATGGTCTGGGAGAAGGTAAGGACTGGACAGGTTCATGTCAATGGACAGACCGCGAGGGTGCTTGTTCTTTTCTCCCCCGAGTCCCAACAAGCTCTTGCGCTTCGTCTTGTTGGCGCTGACATCTCCCATCCCGAAATCCAGCGACCGGTGGTGCGGGTCGCGGTCCTCTGCGGCCTGTCGCTTCACATTTCTCCGGTGGAAGTAGACGAGGCAGCAAATGAATGCAATTGCGAGCGGAACCCTGCCATTGGCATCAGCAAACAAAGAGAGACAAGAAGAACAAAGCAGTAGCAGCAGCAGCAGCAGCAGCAGCAGCAGCAGCTTGTCATGCCAGTAGGACTCACGCAATTCCAATGGAGATATAACCGGCTACACTTGTGCTGACGGGCTTCTCGCAGGTGTTGCTGGCACTTGAATCGCTGCAAGTGGTTGTCGCTGCAGAAGCATCACTTGTGGTTGACGAGCTGCGGTCGACAATTCGAGTTGGAACCCAGGCCCTCTTGACAACATCTGCCTCGGATAATGGGGCCATTCGTCTTCCAATGGGCACACGGGGGCCCATGGCAGCGCCGTTGGCACGGGCAATCATCTCATCCATGTTGGAGGTCTTCGTCTTCCAATACACCGGATGCTGGAAGCGTACGGCTCGCTGTGTTCGGCCTGGTCGAGGAGCAGGCTTCGAGGCTGATCCGGCTTTTCCTTGGTAGCGAGTTATTGGCAAGTAGCGACGGTCTAACGGTGCAGATAGGGAACGGTCATGTGCATGCGAGCAAATCTAACTGTCGTCGAGGTCGTGAGTGCCGATGAACGCAAAGGAAGGTAGGTATCTTTGGGTATTTTGAGAGAGAGAGACTCGGCTGCCCAAAATTCTGAGCCTGAATAAGAATTATTGTTTTTCTAATGAATAAAAAAAAAGAGTGTGTGAAATGTTCTGACGAGAACAAGACGTGCTAAAGAGTGACTATAGGATTGTAATGAACGAAACGCCTGCTGGCAGGACAGTGAAGCAAGGGGGGACTTGGAGATGCTACTACTGCGAGGTAGCGGTAGACATGCAAAATCCACGTGAAGCTTCACGCCTGGGGAGGAGGGCGGAAAGGAGGGTGGGAGGAGGAGGATGGTGGTGATGATGCGTGAAAAGAGCCTCAGAAACTGAAAAGAGGCAAGACGATGATCGACCCGGCAGAGGGAGGGCCGCCAAGATGAACGACCACATCCGACCGCTGCCCAGTGTCTTGCACCCGCCTTCCCCCCTCAGAAGCAACGGTGGGGCTGGAAAATGAGAGAGGGAGAAGCGATGGAGGGTGAGGGGAATCGCGAACGTTTGCCCAGCCATGCCAGGGTCCCCTGAGTGCTGCGAGCAGACGGCCAATCAACGCGCTCACGTACCTGGCAGTTCCAGGGGCCCGCTGCGGGACGGCTCTAGATCCAGGCCAACATCTCAAATTGCCCTGCCCTGGCCCATGAAACGGAGCGTCCCCAGCGCCTAATTTCGTTTACCACTTTAGCGTCGTGCAAGCCAGAAACCCGTGCTACGACGAACCCAACCGGCGCATCCACTTGCAATAAATTGAGCAAGGCTGCCGAAATGATGCATATGGCTGGCTTGCTGTCCCAGGGAGGCTCAGGGGAGGAGGGGCGCCGCTCGGGGTTGCTGATTGCTGGTTGCGTGCTGATTGCTGGGCGTTCTTCCGCAGCTATGTGCCGCGCTGACTGCCACGCTGCGTGAAGCCTCAAAGCATCGCAAGGGGTCAAGTCCTTTGTGGCTGTCGGCACGTCTCCCGGGGCAAAGCAATGCCTAGACACAACCTGGTGCTCTTTCTTTTCGCCCGAGTCAACGCCTGTTTCGGAGGAAAAGAATGGTGATCTCGACCCGGCGCCGGCTCGCTATTGGCTGGCCTATGGTTCGCTGCGACATAGTGTATGTAGGCAGAAAAAAAAAACAGCCTTTCAGCCCCTGGCCCACCGCGTGAAGGATTGACGCGGCCAAGAACAGACCAGACCAGACCGCTAGGGGAAAGTACGATAAGTGTACCGTGCATTCAGGGGCGGCGGGCAAGAAGCAGGTTTGCCGTGACGTTCACGGGATAGGAGACGATATGGAATATGACCCCTCAGTGCTGAACCACGCGTGGAGAGCAAGACTAAGTCTCACAGCCCCCCGTGTTGTACTACATTGCAGCAAGCGAGGACACAACCAGATGTGCTGCCATGTTGGGAATACGGCTAGGTGCTTTGCCGCAGAACCGGACACGAAGCCAGCTCGCACTCATCTCGTCGAGTAGAGGCGCGTTCACTACTGATGTCTGCTTATAAGCAAGTGCCCGCTTGTGTATATTGCTTTCAATCGAACTGATCCAAACCACACTCTCCAATTCGGTTCGAGCTTAGCTAGTCGAAATCACAGGGACCCGAGCGGCTTTCGCTTTCGCAGATGTTTGAGAGCAGTAAATGGATGGCAAGTTAAGGACGTGCGACCCTGGCGATGGACCCGCTTGTGAGTGATTGATGCTTGCTTTGCGGAATCGGAAATGGCCGACTCGACAGTCGTTGCTATGCGAGCCTCTATAATGCCGTCTGACCCTCAGGATTTGATCTGGTAGAAGCTCGGTGCATACTCGAGCAGCCAGTTCTTGTCGATTTTGCTGATGTCGCGAATATACGTCTTCATGCTCGTCTCCATGACTTCATGAAAGACGACCCAGTCAGCCTTGCGATTGAACATGAGGCTACTGGGGTGAGCGTGCAGGATAGTACCACCATCGACTGTGAGAAATGTCCCGTCGGCTTGCATTCTCGCCGCTTGCGAGAAATATCCTGTAGTCAAGCAACGTCGAATCTGCTCGGCTTTCTTGACCGGATCAGTATCCTGGACATTGCTTCCGCCCAGAGATTCTTCCGTGTCAATTCCGAAGCGCTCTAGCGATCGCTTCAGCTGAGCTCTGATGCTAATTGCGCGGCTCAGTGCTTTGTAATTGAGGTAATTATCGTAGCAGAAGCGACTTTCTTTTCTGCCTTTGCCTACAAAGCTCTGATAGACGTTCAGGAGTGTGAGATGATCGCCCTCCTCTACCGCAAATTTGCGCCTCGTACCTTCAAATTGCTTTTTTTCGTCGTCGTGTGAAACCCAGATATTGCCTCCGAGACTTGTCATGGCCGCAATCGTCAATATTTCGCTGACACAACCAAAATTCGGAGCGGCCAGCAGTGTTTTGGCCATCATGGGCTCGAGGGCCAGTTCAGCCATCCGTGTTCCGAGAGGCTTCGTCAACTTCGCATACTCGTCCACAGCTCCCAAGGAGAACAATAACTCGAGCGCTTTGACCATCAGCTCGGCAGGCGGAGCGCTCAGGTAATTGAATCGCAACACATTGTCGATACCAAGAGCCTTCAACTGCAAGATAAAAGGTGCCAGGTTTGACCGCTGAATCTCGGGCACGTTGGCACTTGCGAAGCTGGCGAATGCATCCTCGGTGTACAGGCGGTAGCACTTTCCTGGCTTTGTTCGACCAGCTCTGCCGGCTCTCTGTGCTGCCGCCGCTTTGGAAACAGGCGTTGATGTCAGGCTCTCGATGCCAGTCGTGGGGTTGTAGGCGCGAAGTTTGACGAAGCCAGAGTCCACCACGTAGACGATTCCATCAATAGTTACAGACGCCTCGGCTATATTGGTGGAGAAGATGACCTTTCTCATATTCTCAGGCGCTTGTTCAAAAACGTACATCTGCTGCTCAGTGGTCAGGCCAGCGAATAGCGGCAACGGCAGCAATGACGGTGAATCGGCCGGTAACTGGGCCGAGCGTTCAGCGACTGCCTGGACCGCAAATTCAATCTCCTCTCTACCAGTGAGAAAAACCAAGATATCTCCCTTTTGTTCCTTGGAATGTATGTCAAAGACAGTGGCAACGGCCTTTTCAACATAGTCTTCACATGGAGCCTCGAGGTATAGAACGTCTATCGGGTGAGTGCGGCCTTCCAGGCTTATAATGGTGGCCCCAGGACCTGGTGGCCCAGCAATTGCCGGTTTCTCGTCGCTGCTCGAGGAAAAGAAGTCCAGGAAAGTCTCGGCTTGCAGGGTGGCACTGCTGACAATGATTCGAAGCTCTGGCCGTCGCTTGAGTATCTTCTTGAGCAAGCCCAGTAGAATATCAGTGCTGATGGATCTCTCGTGGGCTTCGTCGACCATGATGACAGAGTAACGTGACAGAAGCGGATCGACAAGCGCCTCCCGGATGAGTAGGCCGTCGGTCATGAACTTAATGCGCGTGGCAGCAGAGGACACGTCTTCGAATCGGATCGAGTAGCCGACTTGCTTGCCAATTTCACAGCCATACTCCTCTGCCACTCTGAGAGAGACGGTGGTGGCTGCGACACGCCTTGGCTGCAGTAGTCAGTGATATGCTATCGACTAGACTTGGGGACAATATCAACCATGGACCTACCTGTGTGACAGCAATGATCTTGCCGTCTGCACACCATCCTGCCTTTTCCAGGAACTGCGGAATTTGCGTTGTCTTTCCAGATCCAGTCTGACCGACTACAATTACCACAGGATGCGTCTCGACAAGGTAGAGCAAGGCCTCACGATGCTTGGCGATGGGCAGCAGCGCAGGCGGTTTGTGCAGAGCGGGAACAAAGGACGAGTCAAGGTCGAAGTCGGCCATTGTCGACAGCTCTGGCGAGGGTTTTCCTTCTTTTTTTCTTTTTTTCTTCCCTTCTCGAAGCTGGAGCGAGCTCAGGCCCGTTTGTCAAAGTACATGTGACCTGAAGGTGTAAGTCGCAGGCCAAGGCAGGGTATCGTTACTGCTCTCTTGGTCAATCCAATCACCGTGTGCTTGCCAGACTGCCGCAACAGCCCACGCTTGCCTTAGTCAGCAGGGTCTCCCAGGATGTACTTAGGTACCTGTCTCACGCACCTACCCGACCCGCAAAGTTACATTCCCAACGTTCATGTGCCCTCATCGCCCCACCTTGCGCGTATCCTGGACTTTCTCTCTCTAACCAAGTTCACTACTCGTCCTGAGCCGGTCTTATTGACCAGTCGACTCTTGTCTGTCGCCCGGTCTGCGTGCGCAGACGTCGTGATTCCCTGGACGCGCCCTGTTCTGCCTCTTGGAAATGGTTGACTAGTGCCGTCGGGCATCTCTGCGCAAGAACGTCTTGTGCTGTTCTGAAGACGGACTCGCATCGGTTGCGGTACTTTCTCTGACCACCTACCTGTCCCTGTGCTGCTTATTTTCCTTTCCTCTTCTCTTTTCTCCTTCTGCACTCTTTCCGAGTAAAGGCTTGCCTGGCTGGAACTTGTGGCGCGTTGCGACTGGAACTGGCAGATAGCCAGGAGTAGCCCTTGTGGATCAGCCCCTTCTGACGAAGCCCCGTCCTATCGGTGCTAACGGCATCATCCCATTGCGATTCGGTCCTACACAGCTTTCTTTGTGATTTGTATCATCATGGTAAGCTTCTGACTAGCCGTCAGTCATGGGGAGGAACAAGGGCCACAATGCGCTGGCCGTTGCTGCAGCCAGTCGCTCTGTCAAGGAGCGCCATCATCGCGCCGCGCGAGATAATGTCGCTCTTCCGCGCAATCTGGTAGCAATCCCAGAGAAGAATATCAAATCAAAGCACCAGTCTTATTTTCAATTTTTCGAGAACAAAGATCGAAAAGACAAGAAACTCGAGTTTCAGGTACGCATCGCGCCTGTTGCCTTGACGACGTTGACGAGCGCATTCTTACTAGTCGCAGGTCACCACCGACACAAACCCTCCTCCCGGCTTCGAGTTCGTACCCATCGGAAATCCGGAGCTTACAAAGGCCTGCAAAGAGATATCGCGAGAACAAGATGCCATGATCTTCATCGTCTCAGTGCGTTAGATGACTGGAGTCTTCACCTCCACATGCTCTGTTACATACCGTTCTGACTAACCAATTTTGATGGACCACAGGCAGCCAAAGATGCATTCACGGATGCCGAAGACGATGTGAACAAGCTAGCCTTACAGGTTCATCGCATGGGCCATCATGTTCGACGCACCATTGTCGAAACGGCCAAGGCTCAAGTTGGTCGTGGTGTCGTTGCTTTAGCAAGCGACAACTGGCAGCTGCCCGACACACAAGAAGAAATCAACGTCCAGGCCGAGGCTGCCATGAGGGATCTGTTCCCCCGAATACCCAATTTTGACAAGCAAATGATCATCGAACATTCCTTTCGAAAAGTAGGTCCATTGTGCTCTCACTTGGCTGACGTCCGCACACAGTTAACAGGCCATGCCATCCAGGGAAAGGAATACGGCAAGCCAAAGGTCGGCACGTCTGATCTCCCCTTACATCGCCGAGTGCAACTTGCTGTCTTGGCGCACATCAGACACACCCACACTCGATACGACGAGCTTTTGAAAGAGGCCGACTGGCACACGGCGAGAAAAGTTGTCGAGAAAATATGCCTTGATATCCTCGTCAAGTGGCGAGGGGACGAGGAAACAGGCCGTGATCAACTCGATGATATTTTGCGAGAAGTTGTCGTCATCTCAGATGATTCAGAGGACTCCGACTCGGATGATGAAGAGTCTAGTGATGAAGTTGAAGATTCTGTACAAGAACTGCTTGAGGATGGTGTGGTTGCTCCGCGTGCTCGAGTTGCAGATCACATGGGAGCAACTCGCACCCAGCATCCTGGCCAAGAAAACCAACGTAAGATACTTGACTCCTCGGGACAGATTCCAAGGCAGACGCAGGACAATCGAGACTTTTCCAAAAAGGATCACGGTCCTAAGAAGAATAAGCGCGGCTTCAAGCGGTACGAAGCCGTTCAGAAGCGCTGGGAAGAGGCAGTCGATCGGAACCGACAAGAGCAAGGCCAAGTGCCCGTTTTGTATGCTCAAATGGGGGGGATGCCCGGCCAGAGTGCGACGCAGCGACCTTCATTGGAACTCATATCACCGTTGGGCAGAGCAGAACCAGCCTGGGTACCGCCAGCCTGGGACAATCGGACCTATGCTGCGTCTCAGCCTCTCCGAAGTGCAGCGCCGTCGCGTCCTTGCCGTGCTGCACCAGAAGAGTCATTCTATGCTGACCACTTGAGAGAGAATGCTCGTCCTCTTGCCGCCACCAGGCCCCCTTCTGCGTTTGCTCCCAGAGAGGCCGTCATGGTAGGAAGGCGCGTCGCCCGCCCAGCCGTTGATATCAGGAGCACTCCTGGGCCGGAGAGAGGCTACCACAAGGAGCTCAAGGACTATCTTGTGCCTTCAATTGAGCTTTCATCGCCTCAATTTCCCTCCGAGGCACAACACAGTGGCCGTCAGGTGGTTCGAGCAGGAGCACCGTCCCGTCCAGGGCAAGTGCCTGTGGGACATGCAGACGCGCCCACTCTACCGGCTGCTAATCCCGGCCGTGGCCCTGTAGTGAGTGATTTCCAGCGTGCCATACCTACGGATCCAAGGTGTCAGCCGGCATTGGCTGTTCAATTACAGGATCATATGCCATTGCGGCAGGAGCTTCATTATGATTATGAATCACAGCGGCATCCACCAGTGAGCGGCACGCAAGAGGTTCACAGAATATATCGCATTCGCGAACCCGTGTTGCACGACCATGGAGCGCGCCGAGACCCAATGATCAGCACTTCAAGCATTATCCGTGGACGCGAAGAAGCGCGACCAATGGGTACCTGGCGTTCGGAGAGAGACTTGAGTCCGCATCGACGAGAATCTCACAGAAGTGTTTCTGTACTGCCAGTCTACGAGAATGATGGACGTCCGCGAGCTGTACATGATCATGTCAGTGCTCATGCACTTGACACACCTTACAGGGCACCTGCAATTGAGTCGACACGACCACTATACTATGAAGTCAAACCTGCTTCACAGACAGGTCACTGGCAACGTGGCAACGTGATCCGACCTGCGCAGTACTCTCCAACTTACTACGCCCAGGAACAGCAGCATGGACCGCGTGAAGTCCTTGTCCGACGCCCAGTGCAGGACATCCGACCACTATATCAGGACAGTGTAAATCAGTCCCAAAGAGGGCAAGTTATATTTTGCTGTCGGTCCTTGATCCCCATTGCTGACCCTGAGGCAGATTCCCCCCTCGCGAAATAATACCTACGGATCGAATCAATCGGGCCACAATCTCGAATATGCCTGAAGATGTCAATTATCTACAGGAGCAACAGGCTCCCAGTCGAGATGTTATCTTTCTACGTTAGCTGTATGCTTGCACATAGTGACGAGTTTCATGCACATCAAATGGAGATTTATTGTGCAAGCGGAACTCTTCCTTAGAATGTGGGCTTTGCGTACAAATTGCAGAGCACAGGAGTCTCGGGATTGACGATACAACATGATCCGCTCTAAGCAAAGCATGAGTGAACGAGATTACTGTTTTGAGCAATTACGCAAGGCTGGTCATTGTGGCATAATCCGGAGGTGCATAGTGGGTCACACATTACATGTTACGTTGTGTTATGGCATTTTCGGGAGTTCAAGATGGTGCAGACATATGATGCGAATAATCTCGCACAACTGCATGGAAAGGCGTTTTTGACCTGGTAAGACTATCGGGGCCAGGGTTGCATGTTTTGTGATCAGAGGTAGGGCATGTGGCCGGAGTCTATCCATATCACTTTGGCTTTTGCGCCGCCACATCACCCTACAGTCGAATAAGACCACCATAGAAATTCCAGCTGTGTCCTATCGTCTTTTACTGGTCGTTACTTAAAATGAAGGTGCTTCTACGGCTTCCGTGTTTCTGCAAGATAATGCTTCGTTATACTAGTCAAGCAAGTACAGCCTGCCGCTCGGGCTCTTTGTGCTCCTCTCTCGCAGGCAGCTCCTCTGGGACTTCTTCGTGCACCGGCGGCTCTGTGAGGGGAACATTGGGAAGCGGAACGGTTCCCTTCACGGCGGCTTCAAGGGCCGCAAGCTCGTCCTCGACCTCTTCCTCGTCTTGATTCGTGATCTTGCCGCCAAGCATCTCACTTATCTCCTACATGTCAAAAGACGTGTCAGCATCGGGCGCCGTGATCGGACCATTGCCTCCGATATCTAGGGAAGCCGCAAGGAAACAGCATTGCCATCAACTTACGTTCTGGTAGGCGATTGCATCAGCTGTTTCGCCCATAAGCTTCTCTACATGCTCCAGGCCACCCATCTCAGTATGTATCTCCTTGAGCACCTTTGTGCCCTGCTGCAGGCCAAACATGACGTCCTTTTGGATCTGAGCAAACTCGACATTGGCCGTCAGCTTTTCGAGCTGTTCAAGCTGGGCGTCTGTCTTTGCGAGCAGTGATTCCTGGTATTTCTTGCGGCGTAGGGCGAGCAGAGCGCGGGGCTTGTCGCCCTTGGCGAGCATCTGCTTGGCAATGTCGGTCTCGCGGTCTGTCAAAACGGTTATGCGCCGCTGGTACTGGTGCAGCTTGTCGCGCTGTATCTTCAGATCGAGGATGGCCCTGGCGGATAACAAAAGTAAGACACAATGGTTCACAGCGGAACATGCGAAGCTAGTCAAGGACTCACTTATCCTGGGCCGTAACCCGACTGCCATTGTTCCCCATCTTGCTGCATGCAACATGTGGACGTGGTAGATTCCTCGAGTGATTGATAGAATTGGAAAATGCGGTTCTTTGCGGAGGGATGGGGCGGGATTTTGCGATTTCAAGTCATGATGGTGATTTGTCGCCTTCTCTCTATCTCTCTCTTCCCAAATCTGCTGAGAGCGCTACTGATATCGCTGACTCTTGTCGTTGCAGCCGAGAAGGAGGATGGGGATAGGATGAATGACCGGTTGGCGGGCGCACAGCGTCACAAGTCACACTGGACTGTCTTATCTTATCATCGACGGTGCCCAGCAAGCAGCAGCATCCTTGCAAGTGCCTGCAGCTCACGAGCCAAAGTACCATGACAGGCTTAGGTACTTGACGCTGTCGAGCGGCGACAGGGGCAACACAGGGTTAGCTCGTCCGCGGATTAGGTACTCCTACCAGCTTGTCTACAAGCACCCGCTTGCAGGTTGTCACCTTGCCCCCTGCTCCAACATCACCAACACTTTCGTCACACTTGTCGCCGTCAATAACCCCATATCATCCTGCATTTGCCCCATTTCCGCCTCTTTCCCATCTATCGCCCCGCTGCTTCCCAGCAATTCCCATCATCGTTCTCAACCAGCAGAGCAGCATATCTGCATACCATCTCGGTTCATCATGTCCGTAAGTGACGTTCCGCAGCCCTCATCTCGGTAGTACCAGGAGCAAGCACCAAACATGCTCTCCCAGACCCAGACCCAGGGGAAGAAGGGGGGCACGGTTCATGCGCTGCACTGCCCACTCTCCCCAGGCGCCACAGAAAGCCACACAGGATCGCGGAAACTGACATCTCTCTCTTTCTCTTCTTGGACAAGCAGGACAAAGCTCCAGAGTCGCCCACCACCGTCAAACCGCTAGACTATTCCGACGACGAAGACAACCAAGAGTCAGGCGTGACCAACATGGACTCGACAAGCGCCACCAAGCCCGCTACCGCGACAGGAACAGCGACAACGGAGGCTTCCAGCTCGGAAGCAGCTGCGACCACCACCACCGCCAACACTGCTCCGCCGGCGCCCACAGTCGAATCAGAGCCAACCACGCCCACGACCACCACCACCCCAGCGACCTCTGAGGTTCCTCCTCCCAAGCCTCCGCGCCCCGTGACCGAGCAGCAAAAGAACGAGGCGATTCTCAAGGAAGCCTTTCCTGGCATCGAAGCCTCGGTCATCAAGGCCGTCCTGATTGCCAGCGGTGGGCGCATCGACCCTGCCTTCAATGCTCTGCTGGGCATGAGCGACCCGGACGCGGTCCAGCACGATGCCGAGGACGAGGTGCCTCCGCCGCAGCCACCAAGACCCCAGCCGCAGCAACACACTGCGCAGTCGCAGCTCGAGGCAGACGAGGCGTACGCGCGCCAGCTGGCAGAACACTACGAGAGCTCGGCGTATGAAGCGCGCACGTCGAACCGTGGAGGTGGTGCACGTCAATATCCGGCACCACAGCCTCGTCGCCGCCAGCAGACTGGTCTGAAGCCCAACGAGCTGTACGATGATAGGGAGCACAGCTTTATTGATGATGATCTGCCAGTCATTCAGGAGCAGCTCAAGAAGGGATTCCAGGAGACGCAAGTCAAAGTGAATGGCTGGTTCAAGGATCTCAAGAAGAAGTTTGACGAGCAATTTGACGAGGAAGGCGGGTCATCGTCTTCGGGGCGGACACAACAGCAGCACGGCGGACAGTACGGAGGAGGAGCAGGAGGCAGACCAATGCGGGATTCCAGCAGGAGGGAGCGTGACTATGAGCGGTACGATGCCGATCCTGAGCTGCTCAGTGACGACTTTGCTGGAATGAAGTTTCACAGTGATGGCAGTAAGTTGAAACAATCTTCCTTGCTTTGATGCGTGGCTGCGAGATTGAGTTGCAAGATTACTAACCATACCCTAGCACCCGCTCGGGCGAATCAACCAAACCCCAATGTTTTCAGACCACCACCATCGTCCACTTCCCCGAAGCCGAGTGATGGTCGCAAGGTGGCCTTCAAAGAGGGTGCGGAGGAGATTGATATCTACAGCGCTTCACCCAAGAACGCGCCACGGGACGCGACTACAGCGAGCAAGACGAGCAAGTGGCAGCCTCTGTCCAACGTCGACCCCGACCCGATTGCGGACCATGACCATTTCAGCCTTGGCGACAGCGATGATGAAAAGGACAAGCCGGCCAGCAAGAGCGGAATCAAGATGGACGACTCGGAGGAGAGGCTGCGCAAGGCAGCTGCCGAGGCCATGTCGGACAGTCTTGTGGATGAGAAGGCGAAGAAGGATGAGGCCAAGTAGAAGGGAAGAGGAACAGTTTGAACAGATAGTTGGGAAAGAGAAACAAGGAAGGGTCGATTCTTTTCAAAGTGGAGATATGATGATACCTGTAAGAAGCACTCAAGGGCAGATTGTGCCGTCAGTTACACCAGCGACGTGCATTTCTATGTTTGCTATATTGACTTGCCTGTATTTGACGACGTTGATTGGGCACTGTAGCTTTCATTTGGTGTGTCCAGACGATGTACAGCAGAAGAGCAATGCCGAAGACTCTGTGGCTTGATTGATAATATCCTGGTCTTTACATCGACAACAGTGTTGTCAAGAACTTGGATATAGCTTGACGTTTGCTCATAAGTAGCCGATTGGCTGAAGGTGAACAAAATCAAGTATAGTAGGCAAAAGTAGTTTGTAATGAGATGAATATATCAGGTAATAAGCGGAGTATGATACTCAACACATTGCTCATCGTTTCGGTCGTACCACCTTGTGTCTTTTCGAACGCCCCCATTCCTGGATTCTCCGTACAAACAATTATTACAGTGAGAGAAAAGAAGCAGAAG
Source organism: Coniella lustricola (assembly GCA_003019895.1). NCBI lineage: Eukaryota > Fungi > Ascomycota > Sordariomycetes > Diaporthales > Schizoparmaceae > Coniella > Coniella lustricola. The sequence continues at coordinate 42,553 of KZ678535.1, read as the reverse complement.
GGAGCCATTCTCTCGGCTGCGGTACCTAAGTCCCAGTCAAATATCAAGTGGAGATGGCCCAGTGTGGGGAAGAAGTTGTCGTGCATGTCTAAAATAAGACTAGCAGGGCCAAAGAGGCTTGCATGAGTTTGGCTTGCCAGAAAAGGCAGACGGCCCATGTGCGCGGGATGTGGCTCCTTATTGGACCGCCACTACTGTCAAAAAAAAAAGCGAAGAGGCTCTAGGAAAAAGGGTTTGGTGTAACTTCCAAGGTTGTTAAGAGTCTAGTCTAGTCGCTGGTGCTGGTGCTGGCTGCTGGCTGCTGCGGATTATTCAGTATGCTGTAACTTGGTAGCTGGTACTTTAAGGGGCCTACGATCAACACGATTAGACAAAGTAGTAACTACTTCAGGCCCTGCTCAGGAATCCGTGGAATACCGTGTTGGGTGTCCCGTGCACTTGACTCGAAGTGAGGTCGTTGACTTGTGGCATCCAAGTACCTCGCAGTGTACTTTTTGCAGGCCTGCCATTGCATCGCAAACCGCCGCCCACCCTCTCAGCTCCGGCTTCGACGTTCATGTGATATTCCCTTTTCATTTTTTTTTGAAACACCCATTACCAAGGCTGAAAAGTGTGCAAGCTTCAAGTTCCTCTCAGAAACGTGACCTGACGAGCCTGTGGTGCTGTCGAGGTACTTCGTACTTGCGTAGTCTACATGCCTGGGCCTGGCTACTCGAGGTACCCAGGTACTTGGTAGCTCTACCCGTTCCCACGACTGCAACTCTTCAACCTACTTCACACTTCCCAGCTTACCACCATATATTTCCTCACCACTCTTCTCTCTAGACGGAATCGTCTTCACCACGACACTTCTGCTGCGTCTGCATATTGTGTGCTCTCTCAGGTTGGCCAGCAAGTCAGCCAGTAAGCCAGCGTCCCCAGTCCTCGACAATCTCGGAAGAGCGCCCCAAAGAACGAGCCTATGTTTGACCCTGGCCTCTTATTATCGACGGACCCAGCACCACACCACAATCATCTTTGTGCCCCATTTCGTGACAGCAGCTGTCGAAACATTGAAGCATCGCCTCGACAAAGCGACGTTCAACCTTGTCAGAACTTGTCAGAACTTGCTTGATCGTTGCGAGTTCACAAAGGTACTAAAGAAGCGTCCCGCCTTAGCCACCTCTAGTCTTTGGGCTCGCAGTGACACGTCTTTTGTGTTCCGGTACGGTCACTTACAACAGCGTATAGGGTTCAAATCGGTATGTTCTCCCCATGGTTTCTAGGTTTCTCATGTGGTCCTGCGCTGCCACGAGGTCCCTGGTCGTACTACATCTACCGTCCGGCCTCCGAGGCCAGTGCCTCGCTCCTTTATCCAGTCAGCCTATCCCCTCTGCCTTGCGCTCGCACCATTGGATCATGAGACTTGCATGGCTGGGCTTTGTACTGCATATGTCATTCATGCAACATGACCATGTGGAGGCGTGACTTGCAAGCCTGCCTACTCTCTTCTTCTCCTCGTCCTTCTCCTGCCGGCCCCCCAAGCCAACAGCCAACAGCCTCGCGCCTAGCACAAGCTCCCACGTGTGACAGAGACACGCCCAGGGTATTTGCATAGTCATCTGCTCTCTTCATCCATGGCGAGCCTCTCCACTCTTTCGTCACAACTTCCTACCTTCCGTTCCCGGGTAATTCCGCTCGCAAGAGACGGAACGAGGGAAGGGCAGGGTCACCACTTGTTTTCAAATGCTCCAGCCGTCATCTTGTGACATTGTTCCTCTAATCGTCTTCTGCAACAGGGTCCACAGCCTGTGCAGCTGCGCACTGGGTACCTGCTCTCATCAAGCCAAAACTGACCGGGCATTAACTGAGGCAGCCGCCTAGGCCTCCGCCAGACAACTGTTGAGGTTATCCCCATCAGACGCTTCTTGCCTCCCCGTTTGTGGGCTTGCTAACCGAGCGTGGGACAACTGGAGACTCTGTTCTGATCCCCACCTGACCGGACAAAGAGATTTACGCTGCTTGTTAGTGCACACGACGGCCCCCAAGAGCCCAGCCAGCTGTCGCCTCAAGGAGCGCAGAAGAACGCCAAACGCCACCCTTGTGCAGATTTACAGGCAGTGCCAGTAGGTATCTGTTACGTCTGTCTGAACCCTGGAAGGCTACGAGATTACCGGGACCACCATCCAGAAGACCACAGAGCAACGCTTCATTCTCCTCGGGGTAAATTATTGCGGCTTAGCTAGTGGCCGTACCAGGGCTGCCAGCCGTCTTTTTCCAACATGTGAGTGATTTACACCTTGTTGGCCTCTTTTGCCTTCACTTTGTGTTGCTCCCTCCTGTTGCTGCCAACCACCCTTCTCTTCTGCCGGCGCCCGCCTTTGCTGATGTCTTGCAGGAAGTTTGGCAAACAGATCCAGAAGCATCAGCTTGAGGTTCCCGAGTATGCTGCCAGTTTTGTAAATTACAAGGCGCTGAAAAAGGTATGATTCGATTCCTAAGCGCTTTCCCTACTACAAGTTCCCTCTGCAGAGTCAAGTCAACAAGCCGCCATCCATAGAGCGTTTCTGGTTGCGACTCGTACGCGCGCCTTTTCCACCAACTACTATGGCCATCTTGGAAACAAGAATTAGTAACATTCGAGGAGCCGCCCACATTTGTCTGTGACACGGACTTGTAGGGAAACGGAGTCAAGTTTTGTATCCGCTGACAATGTCTCTCGCAGTTGATAAAAAAGCTTTCCGCAACACCGCAACTCCAAGCCCAACATGATCCTCTCCATTCATGCGGTCCGGCAGACCAGCAAGCTGCTTTACAGGCAAACAAGGCGACATTCTTCTTCCAATTGGTAGGCTTATTCTAAAACTTTTGAGAGGGACAGGGATTCCTTGGGTGCTGACTTGTCGCGTAGGAACGAGAACTGGAGAAAGTGAATGCGTTCTATCTTCAAAAAGAAGCAGAGGTACATCCATCATGGACTATAAGAGATTCCATCGTAGAAGACTTGAAGGCTAACGCGGATTGTAGCTGAAAATCCGTCTCAAGACTTTGTTGGACAAGAAAAAGGTGCTACAGACTCGTCGGGGCTTCTCGAGAAGATCGGCCAAATTCACGACGTTACAAGAGGGCTTTCAGCAATTTGCAAACGATCTGAACAAGTTGCAACAGTTTGTCGACGTCAACGGAACAGCCTTCTCTAAAATATTGAAGAAATGGGACAAGACATCCAAGTCCAAGACTAAGGAGCTTTACCTCTCCCGTGCCGTCGAGGTGCAGCCCTTCTTCAATCCGACCGTCATCAGCGAGCTGTCAGACCAGGTTACGACAAGTCTTCAGGAACTTGGTGCTTGGGCAGAAGGAGATCATGTGAGCTTTGATGGGCAGACGCGTCCGGACCATATTGTGAGCAGCCAGCATCTTCTCGGCACGGATGAAGGAGACGCGGATACCCTCCTCTTGGAGACCACACTCTCTGGAAATCTCGATTCACTAAAGGATCTGCTGGCGCGCATGCAAGAAGCGGTTGGATCAGACCCTGGCATGGACGTGTCCTTCAGAGAAAGAGTGACACGAACGTTTCTCGCATCCATCAACGAGGCCTCGCAGGAAGCGCTCCATATTCTGTGGAATACGGGCCTTGTGGATGTGCGGTCGGAGGACGACATCAACGAGCGAAACTGCTTGCACCAGGCGACTATTTATGGCAACTCTTTTGTTCTAGAACTTGGTCTGTCGAAAGGTGTGGCTGTCAACCGAAGAGACGTGTACGGCCGTGTGCCGCTTCATTATGCCAGTATGCACGGTCGCCTTGACATGATCAACGCGCTCTTGGCTGGTAAGACTCCAGAATCAGATATTAGATTACAAGTGGAAGACTCTCTGACTTACTTTTTTCATCAACAGTCGACACCGACACAGTCAATCTCATTGATCACGACAATTTCAGACCGCTCGTGCACGCTATCATACACAACCACCTCGACTGCGTTCAGCGTTTGATTGAGAGCGGCGCCGTGCTGAACGCTGTTTCTGATACCGATAACGCGCCCTTGAACTTGGCCTGCAAACACGGGTCACTTGCAATTGTGCAGCTGCTGCTCACCAACGGCGCGCAGATTCTCCCTGATGCTGAAGGCCTGTACCCACAGCACCTGGTGGCAAGATCCGCTCAGAATCCCGACCTGCTGGGTCTCTTGAAGCAATTTGGAGCAGACTTGGATCAAATCGACAAACTATACGGATGGACGCCGCTTGTGCATGCTGCGAGCGAGGGCAATGTCCCCTGTCTGCGAGCATTGCTAGATGAGGGCGTCGACACTTCGATATTGGACGAAAAGGGCCTTCCAGCCTTGTACTACGCAGCCTGGGAAGGCCATCTTGAATGCATGAACTTGTTGACGGCCTTGCAAGTCGAGTCTAGAAAGGAGCAGAGCCCCAAAACCGCCCAAATCATGCCGCCAATGCTTGAGGCACTTGGTTCAAGTAATGCTCCCGAGCCAATGGCGCTCGATCCAGATGGCATTCCCGACCTCGAGCTTCCACCGCCAATTATCCCTCTACGCAGATACGGACACAACTTTCTCGACACCAAGACTGTGGTACAGATCAACTTTGGTGCCGAGGGCGAGCAACCACTTGTCTTCTTCCACGACGGCAAATATCCAGCCGCTCGCTTAACGATTTCTTCCAAGGCTTCAGATCTTATTCCCAAGAACATAATCCTTCCCTTTCATGAAGATACCCGGCTTGTTTCGTTCCAAATCGACAATCTCGACTCTTTTACACTTGACTTTGACGTCTTCCCTACCTACGGCGCCAAGATTATTGCAAAGACGGTGGCTCTGCCTAATACTTTCCGTTCCTCTCTGACGAGCTCTGGTAGCTGCTGTCTTCCACTATTTGATCCCAGGCTACGCGCTATTGGTCAAATCAGCTTCAACACCCAGGTTATCAAGCCTTTCCGAGGCAAGCCTCTCGAGATTACAGATTTCGAGACATACTGGAAAGCCACGCGGCAGTTTGACCAGCATATTAGCAGCTTTGTCACCGGTTCCAGTCTTGTCGGCGACTTTGTGCGGCTCTACGTGCAGCAAACAAAAGATGGTGTCCCCGTGCTGTGGCCTACGCTCACAATTGATCTCGGCCTAGATGGAGTTACGGTGCCCGTTGCATGGCTGACCTACGCACAATTTGAGCAAATGCTGAGGAATTCGGCCTCAAGACAGTTTCTGTCATCTGGCCAGCTCACGCCCCAGACTGAGCTGGTCGAGGTCCACCGGCTTCTCGCTACCGCAGGAATTACCCTCATAGAAGCGCTCGAGATTCTGCCATCCAACATACATGTGAACCTGCACTTCATCTACCCCACAAACGAAACCAATATATCCTCTCACCACCAACAACAACCGCAGCAATCCCAAGCCATTACCGCCGACTCCTCACTCAACAACAGTGGTGACCTGAACTACTTTGTCGATTCTGTGCTGACCACGGTTTTTGATCACGCACGCGTTCAGCGCGCCCAATCGCAGCAGTCTAGCGGCGCCGCAGCCGTGCGCTCTGTAGTATTTAGCTCGTACAACCCGAGCGTGTGCACTGCACTGAACTGGAAGCAACCGAACTTCCCAGTGTTCCTGTGCAATGACCTGGGCAGAGAGGACGTCTCTTCGATATTATCAGCAGCAGCGGCGTTGACAAGCGCGCCAGCGGAGACGCAGCCACAGGGGCAAGTGACGATGGTTGCGGCGGCAGCAGCCAATCATGGACGAAGGTCGAGTTCGATCAAGGAGGTTGTGCGGACGGCGCAGAGCAACAACTTCATGGGGCTGTTGATTACCTCGCGACTTTTGGTATGGTTTCCTCCCCGATTGTCGTATCCATTACGGTCCATTCCTTATCGTAGTTTCTGTTCCCTTTGTGATGTTGCGGCTGTCACAGAAATGCTAACATATCACAATTAGAAATTGGTACCCGCTCTCGTCGACGCAATCAAAGCACAGGGCCTCGCTCTCGTGGTGGACAAGTCATGCGAAGCTGGACCGAACGATAATAACAACAACCACAACGTCAACCTCAACGAGTCGTCTCTGCTAGAGAAGTTGCCCACGGGTGTGGATGGAGTGTTCAAGCATACTGGCGTTTTGCGGTTCAATGACACGATAGATATGTGATGAGGTGTACAAGGCAAGCTGACCCCTGGAAAAAGAAAGCAGGACACTGTGCATGAGGATGATTGCAGTAGAGAGGTTGGACGAGGCGATGTTAGTTTCAAGCTTCTCACTGGGGCAAGGTGGGATGTTGACAGCATCTGGTGGGCAATGAGAGCAAAAGATGTGGGTGAACTGTGGGAGATACTCGAACGACAAAGATCAGACGGGAGCGGAAGAAGTCACAAAGACAGACAGATAAGACGAAAGATTCTGAATGGACAATGGACTACCGGTAAAATGTGAATCGGGTAAGGACAATCTCGACGGTGAAAAGGGGGAGAGATACCTAGGCAGTTAGTGGCGTAGATGTACTTGAATGACAGAAAGGTCAGTGTTGATCACAGCCTGAGTCTGTCGCATTTTGCAGAGTATATTTGTATGGATGAATTTTTAGGGACAAGCAGCCACATTCATGGTAAAGGTGCAAAGTCTTGTCTGACCACCGTCCTGTCACTCGACTGGTTCTTACTCCAGTCGAGTGTCCGAGATATCTCTCGAAAACTCACCAGAGAATGCGTACCTAGGTACCAACAACGCAATATACACCTTCGCCGCTGATATATGAAAGCAACCACGCACAGGGCTGTTTGCTGGATTCACGCTATGACTGTCTTGAGGCTGTTGTCGTGATCACTACGCTACACGCTTCGTTTTGAAAAGAAAGCAAGACATCATCCTCATCCTCATTTCCATTCCCATAACAATATCAGACACCCTTATACGGATATTTCAACGCACTCAGCTCACTCTCCGGGTCGATACCCGCCATGAAATATTTGGCGAGCAGCACACCAACATACACCACCGCGGGTATATTTCCTAGACCCAGCCAACCGTATTGGTCGCTTAGACTTTTCCCCGGTTGCTGTGCATTCCCATCGTGCTTGCCACCACCCTCGCCACTGCTACTATTGTGTGTAGTAGCAATCAGACCAGACAAGACGAGAATGGTGCAGAGCCCAATGTTTAGCAGTGGGAGGTATCGCTCCAGAGGGCTCCGCGGGGCTGTGTAGGTGGTGGCACTGCTGCGGCGTCGTTGGCGCATTTGGTTCAGTGCGCCGAGGCCGCTTGGGTTGCTGCTTCCACCCACCGTGGCTGCTGCTACCGCGTTCCAGCGGGCGCTGTCTCCATTGTCGTCGACGTCGTCGTTATCAAACTCGGAAGTTGAGCTTCGGGCTCTTGTCGTTGAGGACGAGGACGAGCGAGCCCATGCATCCAGGGCTGGGATGCCCGTTGAGGCGATGGGCAGGCTGAAGAGGAGGAAGGCAGTGGAAGCGAGGGAGGTCAAGCCGAGGAGAGCAATGAGAGTGGTCGCGGGGTGGAAGAGCGCGAGGATGTAAGGAATGGAGGCGAGGATGGGCAGCGCGGAGAGGAGGATTTGGAATTGATGGTTGGTGGCCGAGTTTTGCTCGACGAGGGAGTGGATGAGGGCTTCTTGTTCTGTTTTTTTTTGGGGGGGAGGGTGGTCCGTCAGTGGAACTGGACTGCTTCGAAACCTCTTTGACTTTCTTCCCTTTCGTGTGGAGGCTCAAAGCTGTAGTTTGTAGAGAGTGTGGAGAAGGGAGAAGGAGGAGGAGGAGAAGGAGGAGGAGGAGAAGGAGGAGAAGGAGGAGGAGGAGAAGGAGGAGAAGGAGGAGGAGGAGAAGGAGGAGGAGTAGAAGGAGGAGGAGTAGATGGGTGGAGGTAAGCCACAGCGCCAAAGGACTCACCTTCTTCGTCTAGCACTTCTGGAGTAACATTGCTCGAGGTATCGTCGTCGGTTGGGTAATGGAATGTGCGCCGAAGACGGGCAGTCGTGCTCTTGACGCGGTTGTCCATCGTGGAGGGGGCTGACGTGGATTAGACGAAGTTTGGGTCAACTTTACAGTGCTATGGCGAGCTAATGTAATAGTAGTAGCAGTAGTACTTGGGCTTGTGCTTGCGTTCTGGAGCTAGGAACGTAGTTGCCAGTTTTGGGGGGTGACGTCGGGCCTGCGGCTTGTCAAACAGGGGAGAAGGGCACATGGCCAGCCCATCAGGTACTGGCTACCGCAATCCGCTGCCAATCAGGCCCCTGAAGCTCGGTTCTGAGTACTTGGAGCTACCCCTGCCAGCAGGTGACGCAGGTAACGGACCCCAGAGCCTTTGCCGCGGGTTACAGTGGGATGATCGTCCAAAACGACCCTGGGCAAAATAACGATTTTGACGATTCTCGATGGACGATTTCTCTCCGACGACACTTGGCAGCCCGTCACGCCCCCAGACAACCAGTCACACATAAAACCCACAATGTTTGCGCGAAGGATAATATGTAGGAGGCCCGTCCTTCAAGCAGCCAGAGCACCTGCCACACGCCAGCCTGCTCCTCTACAGCGGCGCTCGCTCGTTTCGGCGCCCAAGCCTGGCGATGGGCCATTGATGGAGAGGCGGCCCGATCGAGAACTCCCAGGTACGACTGACTGATTGACCCTCATCACTCTTTACACGTGGATGTTCCGTCCGATTGCTTATTTGCCTGCTTTCTCAGATGTCGAGGCCGACCGCTTCCGCTGGTCACGCACCATGCCCATCTTCCTTGCCCTCGTCACGGTCTCGAGCATCGCCATCTTCAACTACCAAAAGATGTCGTCTCCTGTCGTCTCGTCCACACTGTACGCGCTACGCACCAACTCGCAGGCGCGAGAGTACCTGGGCGATGAGATATACTTCAAGCAGCAGATTCCGTGGATCAGCGGCGAGATGAACCAGTTGCAGGGCCGCATCAACATTTCGTTTGCCGTCAAGGGCACCAAGAATGTGGGCGTGATGCGCTTTGCCAGCTTCAGACCGACGGCCAAGGGCATGTTTGAGACGACCGAGTGGAGCCTCGAGACGGCGGATGGCGTGCGGCTTGACTTGCTGGATGAGGGCGATCCATTCAAGGCGATTCAATTTGAGGATGGGCTGGATGATGAGGAGGACGACCTCGACACGCGAGGGTTCAGACAGCAGATGCCAAAGCAGAGGTAGTCGAGGTTCCTTACTGAAGTTCTGTGTTGAGCAAGAGCACATGTCTGAGGCCAACATGGTCTTTTGGAGACGGGATAGTGATGGAAACTGTACATCACGGTCATGCGCGCTCAACGAAGCTGTTCTTCGCGTCTCATGCTAGCAAATCAGACGAACACCACGGAGCGTTCAGAGCAGAATCCCTTGTTGAGAACCTTTGTGCGAGGTTTTTGTACCAAATAATAACACTGATGAATTGAAACGTAGCATTTTGTCCTCCCACATCAAATAAACCCGCCTCATGCTGCTTCCACTTCCACTGGTGCCACCTTGTCGGCTAGTATCCCCTTGCCCTCGCGCAAGCCCCTCTTGAGCACCTCCTCTATTCTGCCCTCTCTCCTCAGCTCCTTGAGCGCCAGATGTGTCTTTCTCGCCTTCTCCAGATCAGCCGCAGCATTGGGGAACCGGTCCATCAGCACCTTGTTCATCTTGTCGATGAACTCCTGCGGTGGCGGTGGCTTCTTGACAGCGTCCTGGATCTGCACCAGTGCGCCCTTGGGACCCGCGACACAGCCCTTGACAACAATAATGCCCAGGTCGTTGTCGACGCGCAGAATGGGCAGGTTCTGCACCGTGACGCGCTCGTTGCCCATGCGCCCGGGCATCTTCTTGCCGGGCAACACTCTGGAACCGGAGCCCTGCGAGGCACCGGCCGAACCAATCGTGCGGTGGTTCTTGGAGTTACCGTGGCTGGCCTCTTGACCCGAGAAGCCGTGCCGCTTCATACCACCCTCGAAGCCCATACCGCGCGAGTTGGCGCGCACGTCGACCCACTGGCCCTTGTGGAACCAATCGGGCATGAGCTGCACGCCCACAGCCGGCGTGAGGCCAGCCGCGCCACGGACCTCGAACTCGACGAGGTGCGCCTTGGGAGGCACGCCCTTGGCCTCAAAGTAGCCCAGCAACGGCGCCGTGACGTTGTCGGCCTTCTTCTCGCCACAGCCAATCTGAACGGCATTGTAGCCGTGCTTCTCCACCGTCTTGTGCGCCACAACCTGGCACTGGTCCATCTGCAGCACGGTGCAGGGGAAGCGCTTGCCGTTGTGCGTGTAGTAGCCCGTCATGCCCTTCTTGGTGGCGAGGACACCGGTGCGCAGCGGGGTGGAGTGCTTGCGGCGCTCCTGCGCGGCCTGCGCGGTGGTGGTGAGGTCAGGCAGCTGGGGGGTCATGGCATTGTACTTGAGCTGGAGGGTGCGGGCGCGCTCGTCGAGCGTCGTCCAGCCGTACTTTTTGCCACGGATTTGCTGCGTGCCTGCCAGGCCAGACGCCTGCTGCGGGAGGAGAGGGAAAGTCGGCCGGATCGACGGGTGCGGCACCGCGCCTTGTATGCTGGCGAGGAGCGCCGAGGAGGTTGTGGCCGACGGCGGGCATGTGGCGGGGGAGTAGGAGGTTATTGTCGTCGAGCTCGTCGTCGCAGAGCGGTGCAGCGGGGCCCAGCACCGCGCTGGGAGTCTGGGCGCCATTCTGATGGGTTTTCTTTTTTTTTTCTTCTTTTTTTTTTCTCTTCTTCTTTTTTGGGCGTGTTGGCGTGGGTGTCGTTGACCCAGCAGCGAAGACGGGTGATTTGAGGCTCTTAGGTCTTTCTTGTTTCGGTCAGCCTGGTTTTTTTCTTCTTTTTCTTTCTCTCGCTCTCTCTATCTCTCGCGTCCTCCTCTTGTCTGGTGTCCTGTGTGCTGATTGGCGTGCAGGCAGGGCAGGCGACGCGAGACCCTGACGTGGTTGGCGATGGTGGTGAGCTTTCTAAAAATTAAAGTCGTCTCGGCGCCGGCAGCGGGAGAGCTTGCCTGCCCCTGTCGATTGGGGGAAAAGGGCGAATTGTGGGGGCTGTTTAAAACCGCTGCTGTCCTTGTATTTTACGCGTGCCAAAATCCAAAATCGACCAACGGTCCCCGCTGTTTCGACGGGGATAACTTCACTTTTGCAAACCAACCGCAGCGAACCACGGTTGATTATCGAGAAAAGCCTGCCTATATACACGAGAGGCAGCTACACGTCCCAGGAACAAAATGGTCTTTTACTTCACCTCCGCGGTGGTCGATCCACCTGCATATGTCTACGTCGGCAAGGATAAATTTGAGAGTGCGTGAACCGCTGTCCCGCACTTTTGGTGTTTTCGAACGCAGTGCACAGTGTCGAGATGGAATCCAAGAAAACTCACGGCCAACATGACATGCAACAGACGAGGAGCTCATCAAGCACGGCTGGGAAGAGGACGTCTGGTAAGTAACGTGCATCCAATCAAGAAACGAGACCTGGGCCTGGATGCCTTGACTGAATGGCTGTTAGGGTATGTAAAGAGAAACCAAGACCCACCAGTGCACATTGTTCTCCAGCATGCATCTGACAGAGTCGTGGCCGTCTCGCAGTTCCACGTCGACAAGCTGTCGAGTGCTCACATCTACCTGCGCCTGAGAGAAGGCGAAACGTGGGACAACATACCCGAGCCGCTGCTCACCGACCTGGCACAGCTTACCAAGGCCAACTCTATCGAAGGTATGCATGAATCCTCTTCTGCCTGGATGGAACCGCCATCGACCAGTCGTGAGCACGGCCAGCGTGCTGATTGTTTCGGTCCCTCGCTCTCGGTGCGTAGGCAACAAGAAGGACAACATCACCATCATCTACACGCCATGGTCGAACCTGAAAAAAGACGGCAGCATGGCCGTCGGCCAAGTCAGCTTCTTCGATGACAGAAAGGTATGTGATGCTCGTTTTCCATGCGTCCGTCTCTACTGCTTCCTCCCATGCTTACGACCACTGTCCGTTCTCCCTCTTTCTGTCCAGGTCAAGCGTGTACTGGTCCACCAGCGCGAGAACCCAATCATCAACCGCCTCAACAAGACAAAGGTCGAAAAGCACCCCGACCTGCGCGTGGAAAAGGAGGACCATTTGAAGGAGCTGCGCAGAAGAGACCAGACTGCAGTGCAGGCGCGGGTAAGTTGTTCTCGTGCATCCTTATTCCTCTGTGACGTGGACCCAGTCGTGGCTTGTCCACAATTTCTCTCAAGAATGAGCGACAAGACTGACAACGATTCCTTCGTCTCCACAGAAAAAGGAAGAGGCCAGGCTGAAGAAGGAGAGAGAACAAGCAAAGTACCAAAAGAACCATGCGTACGACTTTATCAACAACGAGGACGAGATGGAGGCTGCGAGCAATCAGAACCGCGACGAGGACTGGGAGGATGACTTTATGTAGACTGCCGTGCTTCACACTCGCTCCAAACTAAGCAATGTCGCCGTTCTCGTGACCAGCTTCTTCGGACCTACACATGCACACCTTGGCTCATCTCACTGGCCCGGTCCCCTTCCTCCAATTCCACTGCCCATCTGGTTCACATCCGCCCCCTTAATCTTGTGATCACTCGGATTCGCCGCCGCCTCGTAGAGGATATTGGCCGGCGCCCTGCCCAGCTGCATCCACTCGCCCTTGAAGCCCAAATACGACAGCCGCGTCACGTCCTCCTCGCCGTCCCCAAAGTTGTCCGGGAAAAACAGCGCCAGGCGCTGCACCCGGCCAAACTTGGCCCGCTTGACGGGCAGCTCCTGCACCTCGGACGTGCGGCTCAGCTCAAACTCCTGCGCGGGCTCGCCGTCTTCTGCGGCGGCGAAGTCGACGTCGTCGCGGTTCTGGAACACGCGGAGAGTGCGTGGGGCGCTGTCGGATTGCGATGTGCGCAGGAGGATGGCGTGTAGCTTGACTTGGCCGGTGAAGCTTTCGGTTTGACGCACAAGAGTCAGTTATTTTGTTTGTGAAGTGGTGGTTTTTGTGTCTGTTGCTTGGTGTGCTTTGCCATTACAGTAGGCGGGTTAGGGTTCAAGATGTTTTGTAGGTTGGTTGTGTGTGTTCGGCCCAAGATTGTCGAGTGAGTGCAGCCGTCTAGCAGCAAACATAGCATCGGCCAGAATCATGGCCCCAATTCTTTTCCAGCCCGAGACGTATTCAACACACACACACACGTGCGCGCCCCCCTTGAAGGCAGAAGATCACAACAAGCAGAGAAGAAATCAACTCACGGAACATTCACAATCAGCTGCTCGTCAGCATCACTCGCCAGCTCCGGCTCGGCCGTCAGCCGCTCCGCCCACGTCTTCTTGACAACCGCCTGGCCCGCGCCGTGCGCGCTCTCGTTGAGCGCCGTCACCTCGTCAAAGTTGATGTGCTGGTAGAGCGAGAACTGGAGCGCGGGCGTGATGTCGTCCGAGTGGTCGTGCTCGCCGTGGCCGCCGTGGCCGCCGTGGCTGTGGTCGTGCTCGTCGTGGCAGTGAGACATTTTTTTTTTTTTTGGTTTTTGTTCTTGTTTCGGTCGCCTTGCTGTCTTGCGTGGTGTTCTCCTCGATGAAGGGGTTGGGTTGAGCCAGCTCGAGTGTTTGCGTCTCGCTATAGTTGTGGGCTTGTTTGGTTGTCTTCGAGGTGGAGTGCGGGAGGTTTGTGTAATTTGAAAAGAGATGCTAGAAGTGTGAGTTCTTGCCGACCGACAACTTTGCCTCCTCGCCGTTTTATTACCCAGCTCGCGAAAAGCCAAAAGCCAGCACCACAATCCAGTAATCTACACTTCTTACATTAAAAAATAACATCATTTCAGCGCAGTAGAGTTCTTCAAGAAAGACCAAGAGCCATTCTATCATCACATTCCATGGGCTAGGTAAGAGTGAAGTGCTTGAACCGCTCCAAAAGCCGCATGTGCAGGTGCCATCTCCTGCAAATGTCGCACACAAGCCTGCCATTAATTGATGATGATATCAATGCAGGTACTACAAACCAGATTGTAAAACCTGGTATGAGGAGTCCAAACAGAAGAATTTCTGCCATCGCAGATGCCATGTCGTTAATGAGCAATATATCCAACAAAACTAGCTTATACGATTATCTGAAGACCTTTGGCTTCTTTGGCTTGGGCTTGCTCTTCAACTTCCGGGGCCGGGAGCCAAACTCGCCAGCAACTGGCTGCGACATGTTCTGTGAGAAGCCAAATCCCTGGCTGAAGCTGGGGCCTTGACTTTGGTTCTGGCTTGCCATTGCAAACCCACTGCCTTGGCTGTGACTCTTGCTACTGCCCACATGACCACGCAGCGGACTGGACTGGATTGTCATGGTCGTCGGCGCAAGAGGTTGACTCTCCCACTCTCTCTCCGTGTCGATCCTGCTACCGCGCAGCAATTTCCTTTCGGCTCGGCGACGTTCACGCTCTTCGTGCTTCTCCCTTCTACGCTTGGCCGCTTCAGATGCCGCGTCCTTGCCCTTCAGCAAGGGTTGGTAGTGGTACTCCGCTGGGTCAACACCCCGCTGCTCTGGCCAAAGAGAGATGACGTGCGACGGTCCAGTCTTCGGTGCTGGTGTGAATTTGATGGACGGCAAGTACCTGCGAAGCCGAGCAACTGCTGCGTCTTCCAAGCCCGCATCTTGGCTACCCGGATCGCTCTGAAGACTGCTCGCATCCTCTGAAGCCGCTCGGGTAGATGCGGGTGTCGCTGATGGCGTAGGCAGGACTTGACTCGACATGATTTGTGACGACGGAGGGGCTTCATATCGACTTATGTCGCTGGCTTGTGAGTTCCGCTGCTCCATAGGGGTATTCGAGCCAAGGTCAAGGACAGACTGAGGAACCGCATAGGCCCCTCTCTCTGACAGAAACAGCTCAACCGCCATTCTTTGAAGCGCCTTCTCCATACTCATCCACTGGCTGATTTTGAGCGATTCGGCTGGTACTTGAGAGGACCACTTGATGGATAGCTTTTCAAAGACATCCAAGACGGTTGCTGTGTTGACGTATGATCCACATGTGGAAAGCTGAATCTGGGGGAACCTTTTCAGCTCTTTCAGTCCAGATTGCCATTCGTCCTCGAACAGAGAGAGGTCGCGAGGCAGAGTCGGGCCCAGATAGTACAGCAGCGGCTTCAATGGAACATATCCTCGATGACTGTCTGCGTCTTGCAAAGCTGCAAGAATCGGCGCGGAGAGATTTGTGCCGTTGAAACTAATTTGGCGCTCACCGGGTTTTTCTTGTAGATCCTCATTAACCTCACCTATTACCTTGTTGAAGAAATGTCGTAGCTGGAAAGTTTCCTGCTTTTGATGAGCATTTGTGTGAGACGGAGTACTGAGCCCGACGAGGTGGTGGTCCACTCTCGAAACGTCGTCATGTACGGTGAAGGCTTGTTCTGCCTCTTGCAATATCTTCCGCCGAATCCGTCTTGCCTCGCTTCGTGTTGACTGCCGAACTTTCGATGGCCTTTCCACTTTCTGCGTCGTATCAAGCGTGATCGCCAGCATCGAGGAGTGCAGACTCAGATCAGTGCACAGTGCAAAGACCTGCAGGAATTGCACAGGGTGCGTGGCTTGATAGCTCATATTGTCGTGCATGCCTGTTGAAGGCCTCCTCCCAGTAATATCCGACAATTGAAGCGGCACTGCCGTGAGCGAGGCAATCCCCGGCGAGCGTCCTGTACCATCGACTCTGAAGCCTTGCAACTGCAGCACCTGATGATGGAAGCGTGCAGGGACTTCGCCCTCAGGGATTTCGAACCAGAAAGCGTCGACCCGAGCATTGTCGACAGAGTACAGTAGGGCCAAGCACATTGACCCGCCACGAACGGGCTCCTGCTTGGAGACCAACATCTTCAAGCCCTGAGACACAGCAGATCGATAGTGAGGGCAGGAGATTGTGACTTGAGGGCCTCTAACCTCGGCATCGCTGCCTTTCGACACACTCATCAAATAGATTTTATGAGTCGTAAGGATGAGGTGATGGCCAGGTGACCCAGGAAAGGATTGTGCGTCGATAATAACGTCTTTGCCATCACGTCTGGCAAACTCGAGCCTGGTCGCCAAGCGTCCACTGTCAATATCCAGAACTCGAATTTGCTGTCGATCACAAAGCACGAGTCCGTCGATTTCCACACGAGGCTTTGCATAGTCGGCGAGGTAAGAGGCTTGTAAGCTAGAAGGGCCACCATCTGTTTCAGATGGAGTGCTACCACGACGCCAGCCGTTAGTTGGTGCTGGTTTCGTCATCCAGAGTACTTTGACCCAGTTGATCAGGTGTTGCGGAATGGCCCGGGGCATCGTCATTGTGGTCATGGCAAACGAGCCTTTCCTTCGGAGCATCGGTTTCATCGTTCTGGATCTGCCGTGTCCGGTGCGTAAGAGATACCAGATCGACCAACTTCCAAACTCGTCTATGACAGAAAGCTGAGGAGCTTCCGCACCCGTGCCCATATCCAGCGAGAAGTCAGCATGGGATCTCAGTCCAGTCATTCGCGTGGTCAAGGTGATGACAGGATTCAAAGCAATGTGCTCTGCAGCTCCAGATGCATTGTCTGGGCGCGAGGGTGCAGTGGCCACGGGCCAAGCTCGAATCTCGGGTTCGAAAATCGTGATGGACGTCTGCTTTTGAACGACAAGCCAGTGTAGGCTATCGAACAGTTTCGCCCTCTTGGCGAACTGGATCTGCAATATGGGACTGCCGTCGTCGCACCAAGAGCCGTGGAGGGCTGGCTGTGGTGTTCCCACGGGCATTGTAAAACCCTTCCACGTCCATTTCTCGAGTTCGATCGCGGTAAGATGAAGCATGTGGCCGGCTTCGCCACTGACCATGGCAACGGCAGGCCAGGGCGTGTTGCGAGACATGTCACCGCGCTGCAAGTCCACGATTTCACCCACGGCAACGATCGGCCCGACTGGACTGCAGGCCTCATGACCTGTAGGCTCGGTTGTCGATTCCTGGGATAAGACAGTCGCCAGGTCAGGGAACCCCAAGAAAGCCTCTGGATGAGTTTTCAGCAGCCAGTTCCTCTGGGACCGGTTTCGCTGGAAAACTCTGGACGGCGGTAGTTTGACTGCTAGTCTGCTCGAGGAAATGCACTCCTTGAAGGGTACAATTTGCTGGCAGAACGGAACTGGAAGCGCCAGTTAGCACATGAAGCAAACGACCAGGGATTGTAAACCATATCCGGAACTCACACTGCTCTGTCAAGCGACCAACGTTTACTTCTCCCACCTCGACATTCTCACCAGCAGGACTGTACGACACTTGACCGACATGTCCAACCACAAAATCGTTCACGCGGTGAACTCCAATTTTAGCAGACGCCTGAGCGTGAGGGCGGCCTCGGCGGCCAGCGCCTCTGAGCTCAGGGTCTTCATCCATAAGGGTGCGCAGTCCCGAGTTTATTGGTTGAGCACGCGCGTGAAGCAGGCATAGCGACGACGAGGAGGCGCTGCCGAGACGGGCTGTGCTGACGAGAGGCAATGGGCACGGCGGATCGTGTCAGAAGGAAGAAAGAAGAAGAAGAAGAAGAAGAAGAAGAAGCCCAAAAGGAGAGTGCGAGTGTTGCTTGCTGAACAGACAAAATTTCTAGGCGAAGGAAAAGTAGAAAGTGCCTGGAGACGTCAGGTCCACTTTTGGAGTAAGTGGGCAGGGACTAGGCTTGCTGGGGTTGACACCCAGGGTTGGGCCCAACGACAGAGGGGCGCTAGGCTTGATAAGACTTAGTGCGTGCAGCGGTTGCTGCAGCGACAGACTTGGGCCTTGCAGGCTGCATTCTGGGCGTTGGGTTGCGCAAACTTGCTTGCGCTTTCGCAGCATTGCTTCTGAGTCTCGGCAACAAGGTGAGAAGATTCGCGGCCACGTTGGCGATCTCAGCCTCAACACGAACTGTGACAGTAACTACTCCACCGTCCACAGCAACGAAATCCCACGCGTTATCCTTCTCAGTGCGACGTCCAGTCCAATCTCCAAACAATGGCTTCCGTCTTCGAGCCACGAAACTCCCAGGGCCGACAGATGATGGCCGCGCCGTCGGTGGCAGACAGCCTCCCCAGCATCAACTTTGGCTTCGACGAGCTACGCGACCGCATGGCACGATTCACAGCGCGATTTGACGACTTCATCGAGCGCGGCCGCAAGCGCGTGTTGGAGGAGAGGAACCAGTTCGCCGTCACGGTGGCAGAGCTTCAAGGTGCGGCCAATACCGTCTCACGGGGCGACGACTTGCTTTCGCAATCGAATGCTCGACTTGTTACACTGTGCTAACGCGTCATCGTCTTCGCAGAGGACACACGCATGAAGAAGAAGGACATTGACATCCTGCACATGAAGCGAAACACGCACCAAAACACGGTCGCGAAAGAAGTTGCCGAGGAGCGCGAGATGCAAGAGGCAATCGCGTCGCTGACCGCGCAGCGCGACCAGCAGCTGGCGCTCCGCAATGCGCTGCAGAAGCAGATTGCCGAGACGCAGAGGGAGATTGATGCGCGGCTCGCAGCGCAGCGGGCCCATCAGGCGCAACAGGAGGCACAGGCGCGCTTCAACGTGCCCGAGCTGGACTTCTGGATCACCAACTTGTGTCTCAAGATCGAGGGCGCGGGCAAGGACGACCGACTCAAGTTTGTGTTTACGCACATTGATGAGAAGGACTGGGAGCGTGAGGCGTGGTTCGAGCTGAGCACGGCGTCGCGGGATTACGAAATAAAGCATTGCAGGCCGCGGCTTGATAGGGAGAAAGTGGACAAGGTCTTGGAGAGGACGAACGAGACGAGAGAGCTGGCGATCTTGTTGAAGGGAATGAGGGAACTGTTTGTGGAAGCGCTCCATAATTGAAACTGTGAATTGTCTGACGAGTTGGGTATGGATGCGGTCAAGAATATTGCATAATACCACTTACTGTCTTCAAAATATCAGGTTGGAGCGATTGATGTTGTGTGTTGCTGCACCGGTTCGGAGCCTTGTGTACAAATCATGAATATGCTATACTTGACTCTGCCACAATGAAAACCTGCCTGCAATTGCCGTGACCACACGTTTCGACGCGTTGTGTCGACTCTGCTGTAGGCGCAAAGCGGCTGCTTGCAAGTACCCGCCAAGTCCAGGACCGAGTTCCCATGCGCTGTTGCGCCCAGCGCTCGCCCCAGCCCGACCCGCAAACTTGACCAAACCAACACAAACACTACACCTCAAGTCGAGCGACAGACAAACCAAACAAGACCAACAACCAGCACAAACAAGACCCCACCATCATCATCATCGTCATGCCTCACCCACCAGAGGAAAACAAGCAAGCCTCGGCCAATACAGCCGTCAACATCCTCCAAGAAATCTCAGAGATCCTGGTAAGAACAACCCGTCCTCACTATTTGTCACCTATCTTTTGCCAATCTTTCTCGCTCGACACTCGTCATGTATATATATATATATATACACGCACACACACACACACACACACATATATATATATATATATATGTGTGTGTGTGTGTGTATCGCGCCATCTCTCCTCTCACAACCCGAGAGTATTCTCGGTCCCCCGTAAAAAAAAACATTGTACTAACATTCAAAATAAACAAACAAACAGAACTGCCACCTCGACCGCAGAGAACTCTCCATATGCATCTCGCTGATTGAGCGCGGCGTCAACCCCGAAGCACTAGCCGTAAGTCTGCGCGTCCAGGCTCGTCCAGTCTCGTCCAGTCCAGTCCAGTTTCACTAACACATCGGTCCCGTCCAAACCTCCAGACAACTATCAAAGAGCTCCGCAAAGGCGCGCAGGAAGCCAAGATGGAGATCGAAATGCGCAAGCAGCAGCGGTAGTTGGCAAGAGGAACGGCCGCATGAATCTTTGTTTGTTTGTGAAGGGGCAGGCGGTCTGGTTCTCAAGACACACTACATACAGTGTGATTGGTAGCTTTGACTGGGCTTGGTCTGATTTGGCAAAGGTGGGCGTTATGGGGCGTTTGGTGCTTCCTTCTTTTGGCGGCTGTTGAGTCTACTCTTTACGTGATCAAGGGGTGTGTATGTACGGAATGTAATAGAGCTCACGGTTTCCTGGATTCTTGACCATGAATTTACACGAGTCAGCATTCTTTGCACAGACATCTGCAGTTGGGCATAAAGATCACATCTCCGGAAGCCAAGCTGATTTCCTTCGTCATACACTAACAATGTAGCCTCGAGATAAACATAATGCATAGATGCTATTCGTTCCATAAGGATACTAGCGAACCAGTCAGTAAATACATAGGTATGTATACACGCCTCGTAGCATCACCTCACCCTCCTCTTTTCAAAGACACACTGCATATATATGCCTAGAGATATATATGCTCCGCTCCGCTCCACTCCGCCTCCGCCAAACCAAAACAAACCGTCAAATGCAATACGCCTGCCGATCTTCGCTTCCACATGTGAGAGACAGAAAGAGAGAGAGAGAGAGATAGAGTGATGATGTAAGTTTCGATGTTTGTCCCGCCGAATTTCCCCCGCCAATGAGTTGGACCGTTTCTAAATGCAATGCACGTATAGTAAAGAATCGATATCCCCCATTGTTGTTTTCTTCTTGCTGATGAATGACAGTCTTTCGACCTCCGTTGCAGTGTCCAGAATTGATTTGGCTGGCCTCTTTGTCGCCATCAAGCCACCAAGCTCCGAGAACCCTACCCGCACCTTCGTATAGTTGCTTGAAAAACAGTAATGGTAACAGTGACAGCGATAATGATAAGAAAAGCGCAATGGAAAAGAGAAAACAGACCCGATAAACAAGCAAAAATAAAACCCAAGAAATGATGCGCCCGCTCAAGTCATGAAATGCCCAACGTCTTCCGTAATCGACCCATTGCGTTATGATCGTCACAGTCCGCCATCCGGCGATGGAAAGTCTGGTGTGCTTTATCGGTGGCCCAAGAGGTTGATTCGTAGGTTGTATGCTCCTTGTTCGTAACCGACTTCGTCCTCTTCCTCTTCTTCGTCCTCGTCATCGTCATCGTCCTCGTCCAGTTCCGAGTCCAGGTCTCCATCTTCACTTTCGTCGTCATCGCTCGAGTCTTCAACTCTCAGATTCCGTCCCCAAGAATCGAGCTCTTCTTCCTGATCGCCCTCATCGAGGAGCGGCTCTGGTTGCGCATATTGCATATTCCGGGTCGGTGACGAAGGACCTAAAGAAAATCGATCGCTTCCTCTCAACTCGGGAGAGTAAAACGGAAAGCTCGAGCTGTCAGCGTGGTCTGCAGAAGACACAGTTCGAGAGTTTGTCGGTCTTGTGGCCTCTGCTGCTGCTGCTGTTGCTGCTGTGCCTTCTTGGCTTCCATTTGCGTCGGCCGGCATGGGCGAGCGGTCCAGCTCGACTGTGTTGAAGGATTGACAAATCTGGCATCGCAGGCCGAGAAAGTGGTAGTCGGTCGAGCTCTTTGCCGAGCAGTCATTGCAAAACAAGATGGACCGCACGTCGCGGTATTCTTCGGGCATTGGTTGTTCTTTGATGATGTTGGCTAGGTTGAGGAAAAGAGCGTCCATTTTCACTATGCTTTTGCTGCATAGTGGACACTTGTAAGATGTATTCATGTACTCGTCGAAACAAGCCTGGTGAATGGGATGGCCGCAATCCATGAAAATAACCTTCTGTGGAGAGGAAAACATAATGTCGTTGCAGATGGGACAGTTCGCTTCCGTGGCTCGTTCGAGACACTTGTGGTCGTCCTTGGTCGCAATCGAGATGCATGCACAGCACGTCTAGCAATGCAAGTCAGCGTCTGCGCTCTTTTCAATCTTGCTCTTTTTTGTTGCCAAAACACACAAACATACCTTGCAGTGGAAAAAATCCTTTTCCAACCCTCGTCCGACTCTGCAGATCCCACAGTCATCGCAGTGGTAAATGTGCTTGTTGACGTCGTCGCTCCACAACTTGCAAATGGTGCAATAATAGGACGCCGCACTTTCACCGCAGTGCGTGCAGGTGTCGGAAGCCTTTTGCGCGTGGCCACACAGCATACAGAGCATATGCTTGGTGAGTCTCCTCGGAAGAATATGCTCCTCGACTTCGTCATGGCAAAGCCTGCACGTATACCACTTGTCGCATTCCGCGCACTGCACTCTGACGTTCCGCTTGTAATGCACACAACCCAGTTCTGGCACGATTTCCTCTCCGCTGTCCGGCCCGTCTTCAGCATTGTCGAGAAAAGCGTCAGACAAACGAGCATATGACAGCGGCCGATAGGTAGGCTGGGCATCGTCGTGCGTGAAGTGGATGGGTGCTTGCTCCTCCAGTCCCGTCCACGACTTCAAAGTCTCGAGAGCCGAAATGCCAAACCCCAGGTCTCTGGCGTAGGAGGTGGAGGCAGGTGCTGGAAGAAGGTCGGACTTGGGGCTGGACGGAGAGTCGCTGCCGTCGCTGTTCTTGGGAATGAACTGGTACTTGACGCCTCTCGTCTTTGTGTAGTTTTCCGTCAAGACTTGCTGCATGAGATATCGCTTCTGATCAAGGGTGATGGTGCTCGACTGGATTGTCTGAATCTTGCGCCGCATGTCACTCATGCCGTCGTTGGCAGGCAGCGCTCGCGACTTGTCCGTTGTGACAGCGGATTCGGCTTCGGCTTCGGCTTCGAGACCGTCTTCGGCAGACTGTGGCGGATCCGAGCCGGCAGTGCTGGCGTCGCCTGGGTCGGCAGTTCCAGGACGGTCCATCTCGAAGATGATGGAAGAGCCCGAGCGCGGGGTCGACTCGCGCGAGATGTCGCCGTCGACTGGGGGTGGGGGATAGCGGCGCTGGGGAACCAGCAGCGGCGGAGAGCGGGCGCCGAGAGCCACGTCGGGGCTTCTCAGGAACGAGAGGCCCGGCAGCGAAGCATACGAGGCATCGTAGTCGACATCGGCCACGGCATCGCCATTGTCGAGAGCAAAGTCGCGGGGCAGGCGGCGCACAGGCTCGGCGTCGGCAGCGGTGGCAAAAGGAGACGAGAAACGACGTACGGTCCGGGCAACGGGGTTGATGAAGAACTCGGCAACTAAGGATGACATCGGGGACGCGACGGTCGCATGCAGAGCAGACAGCAGTCCACAAGAGATGGAGAAACAAGCCAAACGTGGAGAGGCGTGCGAGGCTCGAGAAAGCGGCGACAAGGAAAAGAAGAAGAAGAATCGAAAAGATGGTGAGACGTGAGACAGCGTTTCTGGAAGGGGCGACAGCGAGTGTGGAGGTCCGGTCAGTGGTTAGGTCACCCTTGGAAATGGCTGGCGGACATTTTGGGGCATCTGTGAGCGCTGAAGACGCCGAAAGTAATCGGTTTCTACAGTGGGTAACAGCGGGAGACGGTGGCGGATAGTGGGTACGCACAAGCCGCTAATGGGCTGCAGTGCTGGGCTGTCAGGGCTGTCATCTGCCCATGGTCCTGCTGGCTCAGCGGGTCTATAGCGCCAAGTCAGCACATCCTGGCCGAAGATCATGCGATGGCTCATTGCCGCGCATAAAAGTACTGTGGTTGCACCACAACTACATACTCACAGCCCACGATGCTGATACTCTGATAGAAACGCTCCAAGGCACAAAGACGAAAGGCATCGCACGGTCATTGTTGTAGTCTAGACTGCTACAGCACTTTTCTCTCTTGGGTGTGCCATGAGCTCTTGGCAATCAGCAAGTAGCCTCGGCGTTGGACCATTATCAAAACGAGTCTCTGCTGACGGCCTCGCCTACAGACGCGGCACCGCATCTTGTTTGGATGTCCTTGTCGACGGCAGCGATAGAGGCGTACTGGCCCTGCCAGCTACCCACAATCAACCTCCCGAGCTCAGCGTCATCCGTGGTGGAAGGGAAACTCATTCCTGATTAGTTTCTGAACCCTTTCAGCAGGGTCAAGCTCGCTGAGGAGGAGGTGGCCGCGACGAATTGTGTATATGCAGCTTACTTTGGGTGTGTGTGCTCGGCGAGGAGTCGTTGAGACGGGCTTCAAGTGTGTACGGAGTCCCGAACAGCAATTGGGACAGCAACGGTGGGTAGATGTAGCGAATTTGTATTCCAGTCTGTCGCATATGGGAGAAGCTGCTATGTATCCAGACACCTGGGTTGGGTATCGAGAATGATACATCGTATAAACCTGGCTCAGCGGCCACAGTTTACATGTCGAAACCCGAATCAACAAAACTCACCCCATGTATTTACAACTCGACGACAATGTCTTCTCAAGACCATGAAATCAGCATGAGGAGAAGTGCATATTGTTTTGGTTGTATTGTATGGTGGTAACCTGAATGAAGCACGGTGGCATTGTGACCCAGTTCCGAGACGGCAACTCGATTCATACCAAATACCAAGACTCTCTCTGAATATACAGGTGTTGAATTCCTGGTATTCCCAGCTCCTAACAGTAAGTACACTGATACAGCGCCGTTGCAAATAGTGTGGGTGGCGGTGAGACATTCATCCATCATAACGTCCGATTTACCGTGTGACAGCCGGTCAAATACTGAGCAGATATCGTACCATCGATTCCCAGATATACAAAAGGTCAGTATCATCTGGGTACAGAACGATGCGGCTAGTAGTAGCCAGAGTGCCAGTCGAATCTCTTCTCTCCAGCTGTTGGTGGCGCCTGGATTGCAGTGATGTCCAAGCCTTGCGCCAAGAGAGCGTCGTTCAGTCTGGTTTGCAGGTCGGTGAGCTGTGTCGAGTTGACGACGTTGACCGGTGGCTCATAGCCAGGAGGGAAGCGCTCGTTCTCTGTAGCAAAGCAGTCGTCAGTCATGTACGTCCCAGGACGGAATCAAAGGTCAAACAAAGTTGGGCCGGAGCCAATAAAGAAGAAGAAACCGAAAAGAAACCGAAGTCGGGGACGCAAACGAGGATAGGAACGTACCAAACCAATACACGACGGGAGAAGTCTCCACGATACCAGTTGTCACATTGCCAAATACCAGGATAAAGGCAATGCTCTCGCCAGTCGAGAAGCCCTTGGCCAGGTCTGACAGGCCAAACTCGGGGTTCGTCGCATTCGAGTGGCGAATGGCTCTGGCGCGTGCTGCGGCTGAGCTGTTGACGGTAATGACATCGTCCTGCCACTCCTCGAGGGTCCTCTGGAAGGCAGTCCAGTTGAAGACGAGCTGGTTGCCAAAGTAGGCGTCCACACGACTGTTGATTTGGGTTGGACAATTAGCCACCATTCTGCTGCTCTGTCCTTGTCTTTTCTTCTTCTTCTTCTTCTTCTTCTTTCTCTCATACGATCTTGGCCAGGATCAACACATACCTCAGACTGGCATCGTGCTCGACAATATTGTGAGTGCCCAGAGTGTCGAGGTTGAACGAAGTGTTGGCTTGGCCGGCTGGGTTGGTTGTTACAGCGACTTCGAAAAGCGGGATCGAGATGGTCTCGTCCTGGCTGACTCCCACACTCATGGCATACGAGAGATCAGCTGGCCATGGCTAAAGTGTCAGTGACTGGTCTTTTTGGTTATCTTGGATGAGTAAAAGGGCCATCATACCTTGCGTAATGTTGCGCCCGGAATGTGGCAGCAATCCATGGTTCGCCAACGTGTTGAGACCCGGGCAAGGGCCGCGAGCTGGAAGAAAATTAGATCAACAGGATGTTACTCTATCGCTGGCATAAAGCCACGAGGAGGGGGCTCTTCGCACCGTCGTCCGGGCCAGGAGCCGTCCATGCTGGGATATAGGCCGAAGCCAACTTGGCCACGACGGTCAACCCGAAGAGTAAACGCATCTTGAAGGAATTAAATGCTATTTCCAAGGCCGTCACACCTGCAAGAGGAAGACAGACTGTCTGAGGTCAAAGTTCACTGCCACCAACTTCCAGGACAGGACAGCTACCGTCCTTTTATATCATCAAGGCTCCCCGCGAATCTACACACGGTCCTCAGACTGACTGCCTCCTCCTCAAGAGTAAAGATAAAAGTACCCAAGCTAGCTAGCTAGCTGGCTGGCTGGCTGGCTGGCCAGTGGCCACAGTCACACCCTGTCTTCAAGTCGCCACGACAAAACACACCAACACATACAGACACACATGCATCCTTGGATCGTACACACGCTCCCAGGTTACATGCGTGTTCAAGATGGTAGCATTTCTCCGGACAAACAGGCAGCGCCACTGGACAAGGGCTAGACGGCCACCTCAAGATCTGCTTCTGTACAGACTACCATTCAGCGCTCTCCAAAGGCAGTCGTTTTGGTCGTCGTGCATATTTCGGGATGGCACCTGGCCGAGCGAAAAATACACCATCGTCCTCCCTGGCCCTTTTATATCCGTGGAAATAAATTCGGCCGCAAATTCTTTCTCCTATTTACTTGGAGACCATGGGAAAGTATTTGTGCTTGCAGAATGTGAACTCGTTGTGGAGAAGTGGGCGCCAATCACTTTTGCATCAATATGTAGGCAATGTTGAGTAGTAGATGGCTATCTGGAATGGAAATACTGTCACATAGTGCATGGTGGAGGGGAAGCGACGGCGGCTGGAGATGTCACAATAGATTCCCCGAGATGCATATGTGCTATATTGGCTGTCTATGCAGAGGAAATCCCATTCCCTTTCCGACCATCCGAGATGCAGAGTAGCAGCGCCCAATGAGCTGCGATGTGTTGGTCAACTCCATGTGTTGGGCTTTTGTGGCATAGATGCTCAAGGGTTGGAATATGTACTTCGCTGTCTTTATTTGTTGAGGGAGGTAACCGAGCTACTCGCGAGATCCTTCGCTGCTCACAATGTCCAAGCCTGGATAATGATATTAGTCAAACGATTAGAAGTCAAGAGTATAGGAGTATCATTCTCGACTGATTGATTTCAAGCGAATAGTCGCCAATCTATTCAACCACCACGACACATTATGACTTATTGCTTTTCGCAAATCACACTCCATTTACCCAAACCCGCCAACAAGGGACAATTATGTTTGGTCGCAGAAGCCCGGCGCCAGATGTCTCTCCCTCGGTTACCTCTTCAGACAAACGAGTGACGATGCATGCAACACTGCTCCTTCGGGGTGTCGTCGCCACTTGTTGACCGGTCAGCCGGTCTCGACGATGATATTTTAAGCTATTTTCTCTGCGATTCTGCTACCTAGGACCAGGCTATACCCTCCTCGCTCAAGCATGCGCAAGCGGCATGTAGAGCAAGGGTAGGGTGGCAGACGGTGGGATTCGTTTTCCTGCTTGAATGGCTAGAACAAAGGTAGGTAAGGTGAGGTAAGTAAGTGAATACCGTTTCTGCTGAATAGCAAGAACCCTCGGCTTGTCAAGGCATAATCAAGTGCATGCATGCAACCTGCTGGTATAGGAAAAGCACACGATTGTTGGCGTGGCTTGTGTCAAGATAACAATGGCGTGCGTAATTAGTAGCTAAGACCAGAATTAGAGTCCACATCGTCAGACCAGTTAGGTGGGCGCAGTAGTATTCGCAGGGTAATATTAGTCTTAAGAGATCTCCATGTAGGTGATGATACTCACCGTGGACGAAGACGAAAGGTCATCGGGTGGTTGTTCTCATGCAACGCGCCGAGTACCGTCGACGAAAGGAACAGCAACATATGTGCGTTGGCGAGAGGAGGCGACCTTTTGCGAGTTGAACAGCAATGTTCAATTACCCAAGGGTTTCCGGGACAAGTCGCTATCGCCTGGATAGTCCTTTTGCCCCTCGGCTGATCAGACAAGCACGAAATCCGCACTAGGGTTTTACTCACCAGTCCTCTGGTTTCTTCGTCCATGATCGTTATTATAAGAGACTCCATAGAGGCACTCTTGCCTGTCTGCAGATTCATGGGCCTCAAGACGCATACGAACCCGACCAGTTCCAACGCCCAAACCTCATCGCCGATCACCACAGCCGTGCACAATACAACAGCAAGCTGCAGCTTCTGCGCGAATCCTATTTCTTTGGACATAAAGCATGCTTTCTGCCTGTCTTCTTGTGGAGTTGGTAGGCATAGTTTATTGCTTATAACTCGGCTCTCGTCCAGGGTCCAGCTCAGCTCCGCTTTCAGAAACTTTGTCGTTGTACAGGACGTCAAGGACATTAGTCTGGTCGAGGGCGTCCTCAAATGGCTCCTTGGTGGGCTTGTAGTAGTAGATCGACTCTCTGGAACACTATCGCACTGTGACCCTTTTCTCTTTGGCAATGTCTTGGACTCACTCCAAATCGGTCCCAAGTCCTGGACGATGGTACTGGTGTTGGTCGACATATACTCCACGCAAATGAAACAGATCATTGCCCGTGGTCGGTGGTGTGCTATACTCTGTAAAGACAGAGAATGGACTGTATTCTGAAGTCATTGCACCAACATGGTCGGCAACTTGTTCCTGTGGACGAATTGGGTACTTTATCTCCATTAGATGTGCAGAGTAGAGCTCAAAAAGCATGAGAAATAAGAGACATCGTCGATTCGGATTCTGAAGTGGGACTCAACGAGAGCAACCCGCGTCGAATAGGCGTTGCATGTGACAGTCAGGCTTCAATAAGCTACCATCATCCTCAGAGGCCAGCCAGAACGAAGCGTAGAGTTTAACTCGTGGATCGGCACATTGCGTGTGTGGAGACTTGAGCAGGGTCGGCTCAAAATCTCACAACATCTGGGGCCGCCCTGCACGCGCAGACTGCCAAAGTCAACAGCACGGACAGCCGCGCAAGTTCCAACGAAGACTCGGATGTGATCTGGCATGTCTCGGGTACTCAAGATAATGATAGCCACCATTTTTGGTATTGTTGATCCCACTCCATCCGTACTCTGAGTCCCGCACAGGATTCAGAAATTGCTTGTAGAAGGAAATGCGTCGACACATGACCGAGGTTATGCTGTAACTTTCAACAATCGTGGCTCTCTGCAAAACCTGAGCGTTTGCACCACCACGTTTTTTTGCCACAGGCACATATACCGAGCCAGGTCCGATATGTATTGCGTCCAAGAGTGTCCAAGTGTTCTTGCTCTAGACCGGGTCCAATTGGAGAGCAAACTCAGATGTATCGGTGCCTGCACTTCGGACAGATGTCTTCCACTACCCTGAGCACCGAAAGGGCCTTGCATATTTGAGAGCTTTATAAGAGCGTTTCTCAAAGCGTCCCGTAAAATGACACATCATGTGAAAATCGACTTCGCTTTCGGACAAGCTGCAAACCAAATTCATGAGACCGATCTGAGCAGCACGTTTGTTAAGAGGCTCTGGGTCTCGAGCGTCTTGCTTGACGCAGATGGCCTCAGTCCCGAATACACGACCCTCAACGTCCTGGTTCCACGTAGATGTGATCTACTCAAGAACTTGCCGACTCTATCGGATAGGAACCGTCTCGAGTTCATGCTCACCCCATGTAAGTCTTCTGGAGGGGCCTCGGCATATGGAAACGCAGTGTATGACGAATTGTTCCATGAAGACACATGGACAAGCTCAAAAAAAAAACAAAAAAACCAGAGCTTCGACTCGGCCGAAAGCAGATGCGGAATCGCATCTCGTTGGAAGATAATGGCTTCTAAGGGAAAGCCGGAAAAGGACAGCATTTGGCACTCGAGTACTGCTGCTGAAGCGTATCCTGATGAACGCGAGACCACATCCCGACGCAGCAGCTCCCTCCAGAGACACGGTGGCTGTTTTACTCAGGTTGCAAGGGTCGGATGCGAATTTAACTCGTGCTTGCACGTGAGATTGCACCAGGACACAAGCACCAAAACACTCACACGAGCGCCCGTTGTCTCAACACAAACGGTGCATCGTTCACCTCGACCAAGATGATTGCAAGAAGGCTTTTGGTAAAGAACGGCTCACCTCCATCAGCAAGCACAGACTAGGGATATGACGAAGTTGGGAGCTCCCGTAACGGCTGAAGCATCTCCAGGTCAGGGGTCGAGGCATGCAATATCAAGATACAGCGTCTAGATCTCAACCAGGTTCGCCAGATTGCGATTCCACCCAACAGGTACACCCTGGTCGAAACCACGCGACGATGTCGCAACGATATATCGGGTGATGTACATCAAGAAAAAAAAAGATCTCTGATGAATGCGTAGAGGTGCGTTGTAACGTAGCAGAGAAAGGAACAGGCAAAGTTGTGGGTGGTCTCTTGGCCCAGCATACTGCCAGAACTTGTCTGGACACAGAGCATCGTGACAACTTCACTTTGACGAATTGGGCGTTGGAAGGGTCGTCCAAGATGAAAGTGGATCACGCAGGGAGTGGCTGTCGATCCGCTTAGCCCGCACCTCAGCAGGCTCAGCTTTTTGATTGATTGGCAGGTGAGACCTTTTCTAGGTACGGTTTGGGGTGGACTGTGGCTGACTGTGTCATTGCGGTATGTATCTCAGTACCTCAGTGCCTGTTACCCCTGCCTCCCCTGTCTGGCAGATTGCTGCTGGGAACAGGGATGGGATGTTGGCCAACACGTAACTGCGCTTTCTAGTCTGCCATAGCTGTTGTGAAAGGCCACCTTCAATATTTCTCAGCGCCAGGCCAACCTCGTCCATCCCTTGGTCTAGCACCCCAAGCTTCAGTCTTCGCACTCCTCCATCCTTTCGTCCCATTTCCAGAGGCATCTTTCTTGCCCCGACCCTCCGCCGCCTCGACGCGCATCAATGTCCCACTAAACAGCACCTGGCTTCTTCTTCGCCAGCGCCCTGGGACCTCTGACTTGGGACTGGCTCGTTCCTCGTCACCCTTTCGACACTTTCGTTCAGCACCCGTTATTACATCCAGACCTACTTCTCCTTTCTCGACCGGCTCCCGCGAAGCAACATAGCCCTAGCACGAATACCAGTCCTTTCTTCCATCGAAGACGATGGCAGCCGCCGAACAGGCAGCCGTTGCCTCTGGCGCTGATGCTGGCGATGGCCTGAGACGGCGCAATGTGCCTGGGCAGCCCAGCCCCACTGGAACTCAGCTCGAGGTTGATGAGAAGAAGAAGAAGCAAGCAAGCAAGGTCCGCTTCCATTCTATATCAAAACTCGCCATGTTGAAGACCGTGCTGACACAACCCGTATTCTGTAGCCATCTCTCCTGCAAACACTTGACGAGTGGGAGTTTGTGATTGCCCCAGTTCTCTTTACCTTCCTGGCCCTCTTTACTC
Source organism: Coniella lustricola (assembly GCA_003019895.1). Taxonomy (NCBI): domain Eukaryota; kingdom Fungi; phylum Ascomycota; class Sordariomycetes; order Diaporthales; family Schizoparmaceae; genus Coniella; species Coniella lustricola. Next base: position 11,526 of record KZ678535.1, on the reverse strand, counting down.
GACTTTACAAGATTGGTATTTCGGACATTGTTACGTGGGATGAAGCCCAGTATGTTCTTTCAATATCTTACACCTCTCCTCAACAAACATGTCGCATTTGTGGCTAATGCTCGTTCGTTCAACAATAGCTTCGGAAAGTTTGGTTCCCACTACCTGAAGCACGAATACTACTTCGACGTTCATGTGAGCAGTCTGTCGATCCCCTCGATTATCGCGACATTCCTAACTGTAAACTAGCCACCCCTGGGCAAGCTGCTTGTTGGCCTTTCAGGCTATCTGGCAGGATACAATGGCTCATTCGAGTTCAAATCTGGCGAGAAATACCCTGAGGATGTCAACTACACATTTATGCGCCAGTTCAACGCCATTTTTGGTGCCGTTTGCGTTCCCATGGCTTACTGGACCGCCAAGGAGCTCAACCTGCGGCGCCCAGCTGTCTGGTTTGTTACGCTGATGGTACTGTGCGAGAACTCTTACACCACCATCAGCCGCTTCATCCTGCTTGACTCGATGCTTCTCTGCGGAACTGTTGCCACCGTCCTCTGCTGGGCCAAGTTCCACCGTCTCCAGCACAAGAGCTTCGAGCCCGAATGGTTCTTCTGGCTGTTCATGACCGGAGTCAGTATCGGCTGTGTTACTAGTGTTAAACTGGTCGGTCTCTTCGTCACGGCGCTTGTTGGCTTGTACACCATCGAGGACCTGTGGAACAAGTTTGGCAACCTCAAGATGCCTGCTGTGTGTTGCCCAGATTATTCTTATTCTCTCGTGTGTTGCCCCTTCTGACTTGCAACTAGGTCGAACTCGGAGCCCACGTTATTGCCAGAGTCGTTGGCTTGATCGTTCTGCCATTCCTGATTTATATGCTCAGTTTTGCCATCCACTTCGCCGTCCTGACCGACACTGGCCCAGGTGATGCCCAGATGAGCTCCTTGTTCCAGGCGAACTTGCGCGGAACAGAAGTTGGCCAGAACAGTCCTCTGGAAGTTGCTTTCGGTTCTCGCGCCACAATCAAGAACATGGGTTATGGAGGGTAAGCTAACAACTAAAACCTAAAAGCTGCCATGTTTTCATACTGACCACGAGCATAGTGGTCTCCTCCACTCCCACGTCCAGACGTATCCCGAAGGCTCCAACCAGCAACAGGTTACCTGCTACCACCACAAAGATGCCAACAACGACTGGTTCTTCTACCCCAACCGCCGTGAGGCCGACTACGACGAGAACGAGGAGCCCCGCTTCTTTGGCGATGGAGACGTCATTCGCTTCATTCACGCACAGACTGGTCGTAACCTGCACTCTCACGACATCTCCGCTCCTGTCACCAAGGCTGACAAGGAAGTCTCGTCCTACGGCAACCTGACTGTGGGTGACGACAAGGATCACTGGAAGGTTGAAATTGTTCGCGATGTTGCATCAAACGACAGAAGCCGACTGCGTACCCTGACGACAGCCTTCCGGTTGAAGCACGAGGTGCTGGGCTGCTACCTCCGCGCTGGCAATGTCAATCTGCCTCAGTGGGGTTTCCGTCAAATCGAAGTCACCTGCACAAAGGACAACAACCCTCGCGACACCTACACTCATTGGAACGTGGAGGCTCACTGGAACGAGAAGCTGCCTCCCGCAGAGCCCGGCCAATACAAATCGCCCTTTATCCACGACTTCATCCACCTCAACGTAGCCATGATGACTTCCAACAACGCCCTGGTGCCAGACCCGGACAAGCAGGACGACTTGGCTTCACAATGGTGGCAATGGCCGATTCTGAACGTCGGACTGCGCATGTGCGGCTGGGATGACAACATCATCAAGTACTTCCTTTTGGGCAACCCCTTTGTGTACTGGGGATCCACACTCTCACTGGGTGTCCTTGGTCTGACTGTGGCTTGGTACATTGTCCGCTGGCAACGTGGTTTCCAGGATCTGAGCCAGCACGAGATTGATCACATTCACTATGCTGGTATTTACCCAGTGATTGGCTGGTTCCTGCATTACCTGCCATTTGTTGTCATGGCGCGCGTGACATATGTTCACCACTACTACCCAGCGCTCTACTTTGCCATTTTGACAACAGGCTTTTTGGCGGACTGGGTCCTTCGTAACAGAGCTCAAATCACCCAAAAGGTGGCATATGGCGCTTTGTATGCCATTGTAATTGGCCTGTACGTCTACTTTATGCCCATCTGCTGGGGCATGATTGGTCCAAACCAGGAGTACAGGTACATGAAGTGGTTTGACGGCTGGAGGATGACTGATTAAGTCGTCCAAAGAAAGGGCGCGACTGAATCAAGACACGCGCCGACCTTCCTACTTATAAGCTTCTCCACAAGCAGGTAGGGCTCAACGGGGTCACTGTTAGAATTCAAAGGAGTATTCTTTCTGTTGGGATTTGAGGAAAAACGGAGGCCCATGTCAAACTCTTTCCCATATTTGGTGGCTGGATGTGGCTCAATCGATGAAATTTAGCTGCGAAATGCTGTATACAACCAAATGGGCACAGGGACAACGGGATCGGCGCCTAAGGAAGGCGATTTGGAACCACGAACAGGAATCACATCAGAATCTTTGGGTGAATATGGAGAGAAATATCCCAGATAACAGGCATTTGGGACTGCAATTATTTCTTCTTTTCTACACTTGCTGCAATGTCTCCTTGTTTGTGATTTCTCTCACTTTCTCTCTTGTCCAGACCCAGTTTACTTGTTTGAATCTATTTTGCTTTGATGTCCAAGTGTGCGTGTTTTATATTCTTGTTTGATTGTTTGTTACTTATGGGATGTACGGGTGTTTATGGCCTCATTGTGATTATGAATTAAGTAGTGGTTTGACTTGTGTGTGGTTGGTTGGTTGTATGTGCGTGTACAGTATCTGTCCTCCGTTTTGTGTGCGCAATACAAGATTCGATAAGCTAGGCAGGAGAAGAGATGAGTCCTGTTTGGCTGTCGAGAAAAGGGTATCAACCTGCGAGAGGTCCCGGGTTTTTATTTTATTTTGTTTTGTTTGTCCTAAAACCACGACGGCTTCCGTACTTGGGTATCCTACCCCTGTCAACGTGGGTATCCAAAGAAAAAGCTGTGGCTTGCCCTGCAACATTCCATGATATCACCGCACGCGCGCCTGGTGGCTCGTAGGGCTTGTTGTTGCAGGTAGCTTCTCGGGCGACTCAACAACACATGCCGCCGCTGCTTGGGGCTTTGCCGTTGCTCAAGCGAACATTGGCCCCGCCACCAGCACCCCACGCGGCGCCGGACCCCTTGACACCAGAGCGCCGATCGTTCAGATCGTATTTGCCGGCCATAATGTTCTGGTATATCCGCTCGGCGACAGCCAGAAAAGCCTCCTCGACGCCCTCGCCGCTTTTTGCGCTCGTCTCAACGTAGCGCAGCACACCGTTGCGCTTGGCCCAGTCCTGGGCCTCGTGCTGCGAGACCTCGCGCTTGCCGTCGTCGGCGAGATCGGCCTTGTTGCCGACGAGGATGACGACAATGTCCGGCTCGGCAATCTGGCGCAGATCGTTGAGCCAGTCGGTGACGTGGGAGAAGGTTTGCTTGCGGGAAATGTCAAAGACAAGCAGGGCGCCGGATGCGCCGCGGAAGTAGGAGCGCGTGACGGACTTGTAGGTTTCTTGGCCGGCCGTGTCCCAGAGAGAGAGCTTCATATGTTTTTGCGGGGGTTGGGGTTCTTGTTTGAGGGGTGGTGGGGGCAGGCCTTCTGGTTTGGGAGGTGGTTTTTGTTTTTGGGATTGTGATTGAGACTGGTGTGACGGCGATGTTGTGGGAGAAGAGGAGTTGTGCTGCTCGTCGGAGTTGTCGTGGACGGGGGTGGACGGGTCGGAGGGATCGGAGAAAGAGGAGGAGGATGCTATGGATGGCTTGGAGGTCGAGTAGGGAGCGCCGACAGGGACTATACGTGAGCCGAACTCGACGCCAATGGTGACATCGTGGTGCTGGACGAAGCGACCTTCGCAGAGGCGTATGGTCAAGCTGGATTTGCCGCAGCCCGAGTCGCCTATGCAGACCAGTTTGGCGATGTAGTCCCACGGTGGAGAGGACATGGAGGCGGCTTGGGATCTTGTTGTCGTTTGTTGTTTGGTCAGAGTGAAGGAGGAGGAGAGCGTCTCGACTGGCGTGCTCGGTGGTGTTGGTGGTGGTGGTGGTGGGTGGAATAGTGACAGAAGGCCACTCAGGTCTGTCTGGTCAAGCCTGCGTACGGCTGCGGGGTCGCGTGAGCAGACAGGTTCGCGTGAGAGTGTATAAGAGTGTATCACAGGTTTGACGGGAGAGTTGAGCGGAGGGTGAAAAGGCAGGAGGCCGGTAGATGTAGAAAGTTGCGCACGAGGGTGGTATTGGTTGGGGTTGGGGACCGGCGCAGCAGGCGCAAAAGAAAGAGCTGACGTCGATGGAGGCACCGGATGATCAGTGGAGTGGCCGGGCCTATTGCCCTGTTGCTCTACTGTCCAGGTACCAGATGGGTACTGCCTGATAGGTACATGCGGGACCCTGGTCAGTGGGGTCAGGGTGCCCATGTTGCGGTGGAGCGATACGCTGATAACGACTTGGGCTAGTGGGAGGTCACAGGCACGTCAGAAGGAGAATGCCGAACAGGGGGGGGGGCCGCTGAGGGGCGCTGGACGGGGCGCTGGCCGGGGCGCTGAAGGGGTCCCTAGCAATAACAGCAGGCGGCTGCTGCTGGTTGCATCTGACTGCCTGTATCGGGCTTGTGAAAGCAGTGGGTGGTGACACTGATAGCGCCTCGGCTGATAGTGCTGTAAGTGCGTCGTCCAGTACAGCCTGGACCGCAGCCTGCCTCTCTGCTTTTGGTTGTTTCTGCCTCCTCCTCCTCCTCCTCCGCCTCCGCCTCCTACATGACTTGCTTTTTCTCCTTCTTCGTCCTCACGTCGACTCTTATCTCTCGCACGCCCTCTTCGACCTGACTTGACCTGTCGACGACCCAGCACTCTGCAGGCCTGCGGCAATCATCCTTGAGCACGTCGCTATCCGCCGCTGCTGCTGCGTCTTGGTGAGCCATCACCGCCTCCAGCCCACCAGTCCATCGATCGATCCAGCCTGCCCGACTAGCACCCACAGTAGAGGCCCGCCTACCGGCTTGGAGGACCAGAGCGGCCTCAAACATGTTCTCAGAATGTGAGCGACTCCTGTCTCCGCGCAAAGGAAGCAGCCCACCCGGCAGCGCACCTGATTCTGATTCCCTGCTTCCTCTAGATGCATCGAGATTCCTGGCCCAGTCACAGTCCCGCCTGTCTACTTTCCAAGGCCAGTCCGACAATAATAACAACAACAACAATACCGCCACCACCACCACCAACATCAGCAATACTAGCGAACCACAAGCCCATCGCCATCACGGCGACTGGTCCTCGCGAGATGCACGGCACGGCGGCCGTTCATTTCTAGGCGCAGCCCGCGCAAACAACCCTTATCAGCCTGCAGCCTCGCGCTTCGGCCATCTCACCTTTGCCTCGCGCTACTCAACCACCCAGGATGCGCCGCTGTTCCAGAGCGCACGAGACGAGCTGCGCGAAGAGGATGACGAGGACGAACGGGACCGGGAAGCCGTGGACCTGTACGCCCTGCAGCAGTCCCGCCGCGTCTTCCAGACAGCTCGGCTGGAGGAGAGCACAGAGCCAGAGGACGAGGGCAGCAGGGGCTCACTGGAGCAGAGCCACGACCAAGAGGAGGACAGTGCATATGTGGATCGAGCCCACGTGCGAGGCATCAAGAGCAGCTGGAATGGCCCTCGCAGCAGCTTTGTCCGCAGGCCAACCGATCTCGGCAGCGGCAGCGGCGGCAGCAGCAGCAAGCGAGGTGCTTACGACGCTTTGGAGAGGGTCGCTTCTCACAGCACTGACTCATCCGGTAAGGGCCGGATGGAGGATGTTGGTCTCGAATCGACAATAGCAGACAACGAGCCACCGGCCGATCTGACCATGGAAGCCTCGGCCGACGACCACCCACCGGCTTTCCAGAAACTGCGAGGCTCTGCCGGCCCTGCGCGAATCCCAATACGGCGGAACTCAATACCAGACTCGGAGCTGGGCGGCCCTCCATCGGATTACACGTCACAAACCGTTGCTGTCTCTCCACCTCCGGGCGACTTATTCAAGCACGATGCCTTTTTTGCCTGGGTCTACCTCATCGCTGTGGCGGCCATGTTCGCTACCTTTTGCCTTGTCTGGCTGCACACGGCTTCCCCCACCAAGTCGAATCCAATAGGCGATACCGTGTACACCGTCCTGCGGTCCTCCTTCAACTTGCTAGCGGTGGATACGCTGGTCGCCATAGTGGTATCCTTTGTCTGGCTAGCAGCTTTGCGGTACTTTGTGAGGCCCTTGGTTGCAATCATCCTGGTTGCTGTTCCCGTCATTATGCTTTCCTTCTCCATCTACCCATTCGTGTCGAGCTTCGAAGGCCGCCAGCACGGGTCGAGCTTCCAGGACATTGTGATGCGATGGGCTTCCACCCTGCCCGGGTTCTTTGCCGTTGTCTGGGTCTACATGGTCTGGAAGGGCCGCCGTTCACTTAGCTCTTCGATTGCCATCCTCGAGTTCTCGAGCCGGATTCTCGCTGCAAACAACGCACTGGTGCTTGTAGGCATGGGGGTGCTTGTCTTGATTGTGTTTTGGACCTGGCTGTGGCTGGCCATGTTCACACGTGCATTTTTGGGCGGTTCGTTTTCAGGCGCCCTGTCGAGATATGTCATCCAGCCTTCGACGTGGTGGCTTGGTGCGTACTTTATGATGATGTACCTCTGGACGCTCTCCGTCATTGCCGGAGTGCAGCGGGGAACTACCGCGGCGACAGTCTCCCAATGGTACTTTCACCGCAACGCTGTGCCGGCAGTAGCATCGCGTGATATTGTCCTGGCGGCGCTCAACCACTCCGTCACGACCATTTTTGGAACCATTTCGCTGTCGACGCTCCTGGCAATTGTTGTGCGGCTACCACTCCTCGTCTTGCACAGGCGCATCGCCGGCTTCATCACCGCCTTTTTCTACACCCTCGTTCCCACATCCATTGTTGCCATGACCAACCCGCTCACCCTGACCTATGCCGCCATCCACTCGCAGCCACTGGTCGATTCAGCGCGTGGATTAAGCCACATGGAGTTCCTTGGTCCGCAAGCACCGACCACAACCCTCACCCCGCGCAACCTCAAACACCGCGGCTCCGCTCCCCTCCTGCCCTACCGCCTTGCCAAGCTTCTCCTCCACGCGACGCGCTTCATCATGGCGACTGCGCTGGGGTTTGCAGGCTGGGTGATTACAGCGCGCCAGCTGCGCATTGCCGTTCCCGACGGCAGTTACCGCGGCAGCGCCTACGCATACGTGGTGGGACTGGTGGCGAGTTTCATCGGCTGGGGCATCCTGGGTGCCATGGAAGGCATACTGAGCTCGATTGTGGATGCGGTTGTTATCTGCTATGGCAGCGAGACGAAGATGGTGAGTGGCGGCGGTGGGTACTGTATGGAAGCTGCGCAGTTGTTTGGTGGGCGAGGGAGAGGGAGAGGCAGTGGTGGTGCGAATTGGGATACTGGAGAGTGAAAGAAAGCACTTTGAGGTCTGCCAGGCCAAGTCTGAAGGATGGGAGTGTTGTGAGTAGGTGAAAGGAAGAATGCCATAGACTGGGTAGTTAGCTGCGAATACCGGATTCGATGATCCTGTCTTGATGGTGTGACCTTGCTTTACGTCCCCCTCAAGGGCCCAGGCCCAGGCTCAGGTTCAGGCCCAGGTTCAGGGAGGCGTTGTTGGCAGCAAGCATCACAGAAGTATCAATGAATAGCCAGCCAGCCAGCCAGCCAGACCTACTCACTCGCCCACCAAAGCTCTTCATCTAGTTGTCGTTTGTTTGTTTTGCAATCCCGGCCCAACATTCAGTCAGTCAGCCAGCCAGTCAGCCAGTTAGTCAGTCGCTTTACTCGGCTATTTGAGCATTGAACGAGAGAAACCCGCCTCCCTCCTCAGCAGCATTCTTTCTCATCAACCACAAAAAGGGCCCCCCTGCCCCAACTTCTCCCCCAAAGAAAAAAAAAGGGGGGGGGGGGGGGAACGTCAATAAATTGATAAAAATCTCGCCTTGCCACACATCATGTCAAAATCAAAAAATTGTCTCACAACACACTCTCTCACTCATACACCAGAATAGATACAAATAGCAATATCAATATCAACATCATGCCTGACCAGCCGCAGCCGCAGCCGTAGCCGTAGCCGTCGTATCTGGCGGTTTCCCCCTTGTGGAAGCCTCGCTCTGCCTTGTTGCCTCTGCGCCTGTTGCTGCTGCTGCTGCTGCTGCTACATCTTCCTCGCCCTTGTGATCATCCGAAATGTCCGTTTCCTCATCGCCATCCTCACCCATCGCGTCATCGTCATCGTCCTCTTCTCCGTGCCCATCCACCTCATCTTCCAGCACGTACGTCGGACTCCGCTGCACCAAGCCGCGGTAATACGCAACCAGCACATCCGGATCCGGCACGATTTTCCAGTCGACGCGGTGCAGGAACTCGAGCTCGAGCAGCTTGAGCTCGGCGACGCGCACGCCGCCTACGCGGGCATACGTCGAGTTGTTCCAGAACGAGTCCGAGAGGCCCTTGGCGGCAACGGTGGCGGCTGTGATGAGGAAGCGATGCACCGTCAGGGTGTTGATGGTGAAGTCTGGGTACAGCGCACAGAGACGGTCAATGTAGTAGACCATGGAGAGGAGCAGCGGTGGAGGCAAGGTGGCGTGTTTGGCGAGCCGGTGGAGGTAGTCCAGAACTGATATTCCTGGTGCCGTTCTATGCGTTGCGTGTGTGTGTTAGCAACTGTACATGTAAACACTTGAGCTGGACGAGCAGAAACAGGCAGAGGGATCGAAACCAGAGCAACAACGACGTCGGTTCGGTTGCGACGCTGAGATGAACTGCTTCTGGGTTTGGTTTCTTTTTTTTTTTTTTCAAATCAAACCAGACCAACCAACTAACCAACCAACCAAACAAATAAACAAACAAACAAACAGCCAGCCAGCACGTTACTTACCGACTGTGAAAACGGGTGAGATGGCCAGATCTCATGGCAAGCGCGTCATTGGTTTCAATCAGCTCCGACAGCATGTTGGCAATTAGAACCACGACGTCTTCTATGGCGCACAGCTCGTAGCGAACCGGCAGCACTTTTCGCGGCGGCGCATCGGGTCTGACGCGCTTGGGCAGGGCCTGGCTGCCACCAGCAGCGCCCAAGCCCTCGACCAGCGAGCCGGGACCCTGCGAGTTGCGCCGCTTGTTTGGGGACAAAGGATGTGGTGCCTTGAGCATGGGCGGCTCTTGGCCCGCTTCGGGGCTAGCTATCGCGGCGGGGTCAGGCGGATTGCTGCTGTCGAGGGTCGTGGCAGGCCGGGGATTGGCGGTCGTGGTTATAGTCGAGGCTGAGGCTGTCGGCTGCGATGGCACGGTCGACGAGGTATTGATGGAAGAAGAAAATGTGGCAGCTGGCTGTGACAAGGCCGTCGGGGCGGTGTTGGAGGCGGCAAAGTAGTTGTGTGGCTCCATGGGAGAATACTGGGTCGCCGCATCGACAGCGATGTAGGTCGTCGCAGGTGTGGTCGAGCGGGCAGCAGCAGTGCTGGCGGTGCTAATGGTCGTCTGCGTTGCACTCGTGTTGGTGTTTGACGAGGTCAGGGAGGAAGAGGAGGTCGAAGCAATATGCGGTGGCAGCGGCGTCTTGTTGCCGCTGGTAGTGGTGGTAGTGTTGATAGTGGGGTTGGTATTGTTGTTGTTATTGTCGTTGCTGCTGCTGCTGTTGTTGTTGGTCAGGGCGAGCGGCGAGGATGTCGACGACTGCCGCCGCGGAAGAGCAGTCGGCGGCTTGGGCGAGCGTCTCTGGGCAGAGGCAGGCGCATAGTGGAAGGAGCTCGGAGAAGCGCTCGGAGAGGTTGCAGGCACGGGAGAGCGAGTCAACATGGTCCCGGCAGCATATCGCACAGGGCCCGGGAACCAGTGCGAGCAGACCGCTGCTCCGGCGGCGCGCAGACAAAGACCCTCCTCGGCGGGTCGGGAGGGATCGGAGTGGAGGAGGAGGAGGAGGAGGAGGTGGTGGTGGTGATGGTGGTTGTTGTTGTTGTAGCAATGGAACAGGGCCCCAGCCCAGGGCTGCTGCTGCCAACAGACTGCAAGAGGAGGTGGTTATTTTCCCCGTCAGCTGAAGGGCCTCTAATCACAATCAACAACGCAAGGCTGGAGAGTGGGCCAGCACGGTGTAGGACCCGAGAACGAACAAAAGACAAGGCTGGAGACAGACACTCCAGCAAAGGCGGCGTTCGAGGGGCTGATCTGGCGGGGCGGGCAGGCCAGGTTCCAGCGAGGGTCCTTGCAAGGCGCTGCGAGTCGCTGCGACGATGAGTGGAGCGCGGAGAGGAGAGGAGAAGTGGGTGGTGATGGCGGGCAAAGTGCGTGGTTGAACGAAGGAAAAGAGTCAAAGATGTCGACAGTTGGATTGCGAGACGGTGAGTGGTCGAGCAGCCCACGTGTTGCGGCGCAATGGGGCCGACTGGTCCAAGCCGAGAGTCGGGCCAGGGGGGTGGCCACTGTTGGATGCCATGTTAGGTGCCCTTGCCGCTATGGCAACGAGCTTTTACAGCGGGTGCTGGTAGTGGATTGTTTTTTTCTTCTTCTTCCCTTTCAGCCTACTATACTGAACCTGACAGGCCCCAGCAATGACGGCAGCGCTGGGCCGTCCGGGGGGTTCCATCGGGGGGGAGCGTTGCTTCTGCTGCTTCAGCCAGGGCCCCAGGGCCCCCCCCCCTCGGGTTGCAGCGCAGATGGGGCTCTGGGGCTCTGGGGCCTTGTGGCGCCACTGGGTTGCAGTGCTTGTAGTGGGTTGAATGGGCATCTGGCATCATATTACAGTAGCTTGTTTGTTTACATTACATACCTTCCAGCACCCCTAGAAACGGTCTCATACCAACCAAGCCCGGGACTTCCAAGACAGGACCTGACACGTGCAGGTCTGCTACCCTCTTGGCTGTCTCAGATCCTCCAGCAAGCAAGCAAGCAAGCAATGTTTTTGAGCCCCCGTGCGACTTCAACGGGGCGCCCGCGGTCGGTGCCGATACCCCGCCCACGTGGGACAGAGAGAGAGGAGAGAGAGATACTGGGTGCTGCGTACTCTGTACTTGTGCCGTTTACAGAGTACACGCCATAGCATGTACTCAAGTATCCATATGGTCGAGTACTCGATACTTTCGAGGCTGCCCTCAGTCCAACTCGAGAAAACGAGCGCCGATCTGAATATGCATCACGCGTGCAAGATATAGATATATATATATACATATATATATATACATGCGCAACAACCAACTCATCCGGATGACGGAGCCTACGTGCTACTATCCCTCCTCTGGAGCCAGCCTTCCGGTCCCATCAGAGAGCTATTCCAACATACTTGCAGAGATCGAACATCCAATTACGCAACGTTTTCTACATGGCAACACGAAAAAGAAAACAAAAACCAAAAAACCAAAAAACCAAAAAAAACCA
>KZ678534.1:0-68855 GCA_003019895.1 Coniella lustricola | reverse complement strand
AAGGAAGAAAAAAAAAAAAGAAGAAAAAGAGACAGACAGACAGACAGACAGACAGACAGACAGACAGACAGACAGACAGAGAGAGAACAAGAAAGCACATACTCGAGAAAGTTGCACTGCCAGATCTCACCAGGGCGGATGCACTGGTAGGCGCAGGTCTGGTAGTTTTGGCGGCCCTTCATGGGGCCACCGTGGATCGAGTAGACGACGCGGTGCTCGGAAAAGAACCAGAACTCGTAGCGCCACTTCTCTGGGTTGCCATTCTCATCAGCGGCATCGTAGTCGTACATCAAGTGGGTGTCGAGGATGTCGTCCTTGAAGGAAGGGTGCAGGGTCGTGTGGCAGAAGAATTCGGGAAGAGGCATGTTGGGCGGCTTGTGGGACAGGGTGGCGAGTGCAATGCGACGAGACGAGGCGAAGGGTGGTGGTGAGATGGGAGTGGCGCGAGTCAAGAGCCAAGCAGTCAACAACGAACTGGCAACGCAGGTGGGCAGGACAGGCGACGAGGGATTCCGGTTGCGAAACAAGACGAGCAGGCCGTGGACAGCTGCCAGCACCAGCTCGGGACAAGCCAGTGTCGCTTCTTTTATACACGCGCAGCGCCGGGCGTTACGGGACGCTATCTCGTCATCACCCCCTCGCGGCCAGATGACCGCATGTTGAGCTGGCGCTCAGCATCGTTCTGCTCCGACCTGCAGGCCCCAAGTGGACTGGGTGGGCCTTTGTGTTGGTGGGTGGGTGTTTGGGTGGTGACATGTCGACTTTGCTCGCGATTCAACGTCGTTGGAAGCACGCGCATGGGAGCCTTGCTCGAGTCTCCTGCAAGCGAAACGGGCGAGCACAGACGCGGCTGTAGGTCTTTGGCCACACACAAACGGCACTCTTGCACGCATGGCCTGCCCTTCAGGTCAGGAGAGAGAATAGTCCATTGGCCCCCTTCGTCGTGGACTGTGTCCATGGCTACCAAGCACAATTGTTGCGCCTTGGACTGTGTCCATGGCCTACCAAGCAAGAATGAGGTGCAAGGTGTGCTAGCATGGTTCTACTTGAACAAGTTCTATACAGCAAAAAGAACGGGCTGGACTCCTATTCTTTGTTCCCCTCCAGTCCACGTCCGTGAGCAAGCGGCATTGGCAAGCGTGCCGACCCGAATCTCGCTCGATTCGGGGCAGCGCCCTCTTTGTCCTTCACGCTTGGGCTGTGCGCAGGCATACCTTGACACCGTTGGCGCTGCATGTCGTCAGAGTCAGATTATGGCGCAGTTCTGGGTCGGTCTCCATGTTCTTGATCTCTGCAAAGCGCTGCAACAGTCGGACGGTCACGTAGCTGGCCTCGGTCAACGCAAACTGCTGGCCTATACAAATGCGTGGTCCGCTGCTCGGCGGCAAAGAGAGAACAGTCAACTCGTCAGCAGTGTCATTGGCCCGTTTCGGGGACGCCAAGCATTCTGGAGCGTGCATGGAGCCCAGGGGCATCCTGCGGATCGCAGGTAAGGGGCCCCACGAGCAGAGCGACTGCGTGTCGAGTCGTGCTGTGCTGGGGCAAAGCATGAAGCAGACTCGAGAAAGCTGGACATGCAAGGAGGATGGATGGCCCATGACAGGGACAAAGAACAGAGGACGTACCCGTTGAACGGCAGATATTCCCAGCCGACCTTTCTGCCTTGCCAGCGCTCGGGGCGGAACTCGTCTGCATCCGGGCCCCAGAGGTCCTTTCGCCGCTGCATCACGTAGACGCTGTACTCGACATTCTGGCCCTTGTGCACAAAGATGGGCGACTTGCCGTCGGGGCCGCCGCCCACGGGCAGCTGGGTGTCCTTGTACGCCTGGCGCGCGTTGATGGGCACAATGGGGAACAGGCGCAGCGTCTCGTGGAGGTAGTGCTGCAGGACCTGGCAGTTCTTGAGCGCGGAAAAGGTCATGTCCTGGGGCCGCGAGTACGTGCCAAACGCGGCCAAGACGGCGCTGCGCAACGCCTGGTACCGTGCCGGGTCGCGCGCCAGCAGCAGGAACAAGTAGCCCAGGGTCGAAGCCGTCGTGTCGCGGCCAGCCAGCAGAATGTGCATGAGCTGGGACCGCAGCTCGATCGGGTCGCGGGTGGCCTCGGCGAGCGCATCGAGGAAGACGTACCTGGGCTTGCCGCTGCTGGCCTTGGCGGCGCTGTGCTCTCGGGACGCCTTGCGCAGGGCCCGGCGCACGTAGTGGTCCATGAAGCTGTTGCACTGCCGCACACAGTCGCGGAACTCGCGCGTCGACCAGGTCCAGTACAGGGGGCCCATCCGCGCGCGCTGCGCCAGCCCCCACTGGCCGCGGTCAAAGGCCTGGGCAAAGTCGACCTTGTGCAGCGCGTCGGCCGAGTTGCGCGCGCGCGGGTATCCGGGAATGTGCTGCAGCTGCGAGTCGGCGGATTCGCCCAGCAGGAACTCGGTGGCCGAGTCGAGCGTCAGGCGGAAGAAGAGCTCCTGGAGATCGACCACCTGCGTCCAGCATTCGGCGGACGCGGCGGCCGAGGAGTCGAGCTTGGCGTCGAGCGCGCGCATCATGTTCTGGACGTGGCGCTCCTCGAGGTCCAGGTCGCTCACCTGGTCTCGCGTAAACTGCGGCCGCATCAGGTCGCGCGAGTGCTTCCACTCGGTGCCCGCCTGTGTAAAGATGCCATTCCCGAGCATCGGCCAGAACTAAAGATGGTGGGGGGGCCGAGGGCCATGATGAGCGAGACCGTTCCTCACCAGGTGGAGAGCAGGAGGAAGCAGGGTTTCCCAGGAGCAACATACCATGCCACGCCTCTGGACGCCCAGGTCAAACGTGCCAAACTGTGTCGCCAGGATCGCCTGGATGTTCTGCGGCTCGTGGGTCGAGATGATCTCGGCGCCAAACAGCTTGTACATCCATGTCCAGCGGCCCATGGCCACGGCCTGCGAGAAGGCATATTGAGGGAACTGCTTGATGCGGTCGGCGGCCATGGCATCCTGGACTTTGTCGATGCCCCAGGGCTTGGTCAAGGCTTGACGCGCGGGCTGTTCGCAGCCCCATTCTCGTGCCTTGCCTGCGCGCCGGTGCGAGGTGACAAGACTGTCGACGACCAAGAAGGCCAGGTACGACACTGCCACCAGGCCCGCGACGACGAGTGAGAGGTGCGCCATCAGTGAGGTGTGTCTGTGTGTGTCTGTGTGTCTGTGTGTCTCTGTGTGTCTGTGTGTCTCTGTGTGTCTGTGTGTCTCTGTGTGTTTCTGTGTGTACACCGGGCCAAGAACGCGAGCCAGTCGTTCCCGTCGAGGATATATCTTTGTGTGCACGGACTTGTCGTCGATCCAGCATCGACGAATAAGCCGCACGCGGGTGCGAGATGTATATTGTTGATAGGAAGGCCCCGGGCCAAAAAAACCCACAAGCCACGAGAAGCAGGCGTGTCAATTGATGTGCAAGCAGATGGTGACTTGTAGAGTCTAGTGGGAGCGGCTGTAGCAGCTAGAAAGCAGGATCAGGACCCGTCTATATGTACGTTCGATCCCGAGGCTACGACACTGGCACAGGATGCTGCAGGATTTGGAACCGACAGCCCTCCTGTCGGTCGACGCGCCAAAGGGCCGCAGGAAGCGGAGCCGGGTGATATGCAGCCCTTGGACGTTCCTGCGGACTGGATTCAGACACGACGACCCCGATACTCGTGGTCCAGCAGCGAGACGGACGGCAGCACGTTGGAAGCTGGTTCCATCATCATCATCATCATCATCCTCATCATCATCCTCATCATCCTCATCATCATCATCATCATCATCATCATCCTCATCATCCTCATCCTCCTCCTCCTCCTCCCTCCCACAGGCCACCGACATCTCCAAACGCCATCGGTAGCCGCGGGCTTACACGGGGAACTGGCTGTACTCTGGAGGAAAATGATGGGTGTGCGCCCCGCTGCATTCGGCCTGTGTAGATGCTGGCAAGCTGTCAGACCTGTATGGATCCTGACTGGAACCTAACTCCGCGCCAAGGGAGGGCCATGAGCCCGCGGACAGGCCAGGACACCGAGCGTCCCGACACAGCCAAGACATCTTGTAGGCTGGCTGACGTATACAACACAGCAGAGTGGCCGTCCAGGGGCCTTTTCCACCATGCACAGTCTATGCATATCTCTCTGAGGCGGTCTTTTGCTGGAGATGCCGTACGCCTGACTTGCTGCCCCGATCCTCCAACGGAGTTTTCCCCTTTGCACCGCTCCGTCTTGTTTCAGCACAAGTGTATCCCGAACAGCAATACATGTTCATGTATTTTCCAGGCTGGCATCCCTCATCAGAATGTGAAGAACTCACAGTGATAAGACCACGACGCAACTTGCTGTCGCTTTGAGTCTTGCACTGGCATTCTCCTGCCATCAATACCTGTATACAGAATATCCCAGTGGAGATTATGGATGATCTACGGCCCAGACCAGGGGCTCTTGGCTATCCATCTGCGTATAGATCTTTTGTCCTCGTCTACTTCAAAGCTTGCCTTCAGTCTTCTAAAGTGTTGGCGCCGTAGTCATCGACCACCAGTGCACAAGTGAGGCAATGCAAAGAGCATTCATGTCGTGATCTAGGGAAGAGTCACCTGTTTGAAAACCGACCCAACAACCTTCTAACCACAAGGACAGCGGGTCCCATGCGAACTTGGCCCGTGTGGGACTCGCCAGATCTGCTTGTTCCGAATTCCGGGCCTCGGCTTTGTCCGTGCCCAAGTCTTTACTGCTTTGGGCAACTGATAGATGGAGTCTGTCTTTGAAGATGGACTTGATAAAGTCACTTGCAGAAAGCAAGCCAGCCTAGGAGAGACGGACGGAATCGTCCCGAAAGCTGCCCGAAACGAGGACTTCTGGCGTAGGAAGAGCAGATGACAATGTTGAAACAGACATGCTTGTCCCATCAACGTTGATGTGAACTTCTTGGACGACAACAACAACAACAACAGATGAAGGCGTGGGCCGCCTAGATGTTTCACCAGTCTGGCTCAGGCTGAACTTGATGTGACCATCTGGCTGAGGTGAAAAGAATAATAAAAAAATATAAAATATAAAACATATAATCAAAAGGGACATCGAAATAAGTGTTGCTATCAGCAAGCCAAAGCATGCACACGCATGATGCCTTTGATACATGGTCTTGATATGGTCTTGATCTATAGGCCATCCATCTGCACGGAAGGGCATTGCCTCGAGATCCGCGAGCAACGCAAGTTGTTACAAACATGGGCGGCTAGACTCCCGTTGCTTTGTGTTGTTGTTGGCGACGCATCAAAGCCGTCAATATGAATCTGCCAGAGGCCTTGGCCTTGTTGCTTACTGCGGGTCGACAATATCAGCAGATGAGCTCCCCGCCTCGATCATCGGCTGCGCGTCTGTCAGTTGTCCATCTGGGCCATATGAACGCGGTCCATGCGGCTTCATATAACTCGCAAGTCACCAACTCATGTCCACAAGGCTGAGCATTGCTGCTACCATCCCACACATCCCTGGCCCGCCAATCCGGAGACGTCATGGTAACAGCCAGCCATGCCAAGGTCCAAGGCCGCTGGCAACGATGAAAGCCACCGACGAGCCCCCAAGCCTTTCTGTCCACTGGACCACATAGCACCGGCTTGAGCTCTGCAACGGCGGCTGTTCACCTGCTTCGACGGCTGTGCGAATACCTTGAACGGCATTGCCGCCGTCGTGCTGTGGACCCAAGCGCGGCATACAAAGCGGCCATCCTTGCGCATGGTTGGGTCTTCGCAAAATGGTTTCATGTGGTTCAACTTAGTCAAGCAGTCTCGGCCACTATTTGGAAGAGAGCTGTCAAGCAAAACTTGCTATTTGTGCTCCCATGACTAGCCTACTGTATCGAGTTTCATGCACCGGACTTTGCCATGGACCAAGAAAAAGCCACATCGCGAAGCATAGAAGCACACAAGCGTCGCGAGCGGGCTCACACTCGAGGGCGTACCAGGTCAGCATCCGTTGACCTTTTTCCTTAGCCGTAGTCTGCTTTTATTGTCGCGTCCTGCCCTTCCGTCGCTGCCATCTTTCGCCATGTCTCTCCACATCCCATGAGACGCTTTGGTCTCCTACTTCTGTAAGCCACTTGTCGAACCCACCAAGAGACTCAGCCTTTGTTCGACCTGGACCAGCTGCCCAGCTCTTCGTACCGTCCCGACCATGTTCAGCTTTCACTCGCTCTATCCCGCCAAGCTCTATTCCAAGTCAGCATCCGAGCCGAAGGTGGAATCTACGACAGCTGGAGGAACCATCAGCCAGAGCCGCAGGAGCGGGCCGACTCTGTCTCGAATCGAGCATCTTGAGGCGCGACTGGCCAACGAAGCGTCACCACAGAACAAGACAGCCGAGAAGGATGGCGCACGCAGAGCCGACGAGACGCCGGGCCGGACGGGAAGGGTCTCACGAGCGGCATCCATGCACCCGCTGAGCGAGGTTGAGAGCGAGTCTTCTCTGACACACTTGACAGCCAGTCAGGTCAAGACGAGCGCTATCATCGACTCTGTAACCCCGTTCATGGCACTCGAAAGCCAGACAGATCTGGATGACCGGCCGACGACAAGAGATTTGGCATCACCACACGTGGACGACGGAGCCTCTTCCGTATATCTGGACGATTCCGTCGTCGAACCAGCCCTTGCTTCTTTCCAGACTTTGGCCCAGGCCGCGGATGAGGACGAGGATCTGGACGAAATGGATGATCAGGCATACCTGGGAGATCTGTCGACTTTTAGCAGTAAAACTGGATCAGTCACCCGCACGATTGCTTCAGAAGCCTACCCAGAATCGGAGCTTCGCCAGGATCTTGTCAAATCACCGTCCGTGGTGGATGTGCATGTCGCCATTTCAGAATACAAAGATGAGTCTGCACAGCCATCACCACAATTGCAGCCCGCACATACCGCGGACCTCCCTCAAGAGCCTCCCAACAATCCCAATGAGGCCCTTGAAGAACCCACGCGAGAGTTGTCCATCACAGACCCTGGCCATCCAGAGATCGAGACAATCGCCACCGCGTCGTCCCAATGCCAGGAAGCACCAACACAACCAGAGATACAACATGTCCAGTCCATCACCCCCGACTCGAGGTCACCATTCGACACTCACTCCAACTTTATACCCTACCGACGCGATCACGAGACCGTCATAGCATATCTCGTCCCTCTGCCTCGGCCTGCTGTGCGCGGCGTGCCGGTGGACAGCATACCATCCAGGTATTTTCTTTACACCCCTCCGCCGCCACATTTGCTCAAACCCAGCTCCCAGCTCCCAGAGAGCTATGCGAGCAGACTCAATCGCCACTGGCAACAAAACGTGCGATCAGCAAAGAACAATGCGCAAAAGCATGCTTGCTCGCCCCGAGGAGTCCACAGCAAACTCGTGCAAAGCACCGTCAGAGGCCTTGATAAGTTCGGATCCGACAACACGGCATTTCTATCGCGCGTGCATCCAGAGACAGTAACACATTTGATCCTAATGCACCCACCGGGACTTATTGGTGTGCAAAGCTTACAGGGAGTGCTACAAACCTTTGGCCAGCAGCTTCAAGAGTCGCAGAAACAAGCCAAGCGACAGAGCATAGCAAAGGCCGCCTTCTTCCTGCCAATGTTGGTAATAGACACAGCAGCAATCATCTTGAGTGGGCCTGCGGAAGACGGAGGCATTTGGATGCAGTCAAGCGTGTCTCCATACAGGAAAGCTCGTGTTTTGTCCAACAAGATGGCGTCGGTTCCGAACAAGACAGAGATCACCCGGGAGCAGCTTGTCAAGGACGCAGCTCGCATTACACAGAGCCGGGAAATCACAACACCTCACGACGAAGAGCCGGGGGCGCTCAGATGGAGCCTTAATGCTTTGCGAAGAAGCATGGGCTCAGTGAAATATCCGGCAAGTCGGAAGCGAACCAAGAGCAGAGCGAAGAAGAGTGACGAAGCCGTTGCACAAAAGCCAGGTGCCTCGAATGACAAAGACTCTGCTATAAGTGGTTATGACGGAGTTATTCCGTCCATCATCGTGGACTCTGAATTTTGCGGCTTTCTTGATCACTGTGTGGAAGCTGTGGAGTCCAATGAGAGCTCAGCAGAGGGTGACAATCGTGGCACACATGACATTGCACAAGAAGAGCAGCCACCGAACCAGCAGGACCAGTCTATTCAGGCGTCGCAGGCCAAGGGTCAGGATTTCCAGCTGACTCTGTGCTCAAGTCCTGGCATGGATCTCTTGCGACACTATGTGCATTCGAGATGCCATAATCGGGATAAAAAATTATTTCCTAGCTGTGACGCTGCGCCGACGGAGAAGGAGGTCTTGACCATGCTTGGGTGGGAGCCCAAAGAAAGGTGCGAGCCTAATTCGCAGATACAGGCCGATGACCATCAGGTACGTGATGTGCGAGTTCCATTGTACCACGAAGAATGAGACACTAATCATCCGGCGAACAGTGGCAAACGCGCGAAACAGAAGATGACCTGCGCAAGGTAGCGAGCAAAGCCGCCAAGTCGTGGCAGAAGCAGTGCCATAAATATGTTGGAAAACAAACCCGGTCTGTCATCAGAAAACCCAGCAAGATTACCATGGCTTCTAGAGACCAGCAGACACAACCAGCGCCAGACTTCACTTTGGGTCAACAGGAAGCGCAAGGAAAGGACACTCGAGATCAAGGATTAACGGCAAAGAGACGCCTCAGGCTTACGGTGAAGGCTATCTTTAGACGCCACAGGGGAGAACGTTTACCATAAAGAGCAAGGGATCAAGTATACCGGAAAGCACATGAGCTCGTGGTACAGCACAGTTGGAACGTTTGAAAGGCTCAGACAAACGGATAATCTATAATCGTTCAAACACATCGCTCCAGTTGTACGTCCGACGTCTGCGAGGTTGTTCTTAAGCGGATGTTATAAGAATGAATATAACAACTCAATGGATTGGGAAACCTTATCACCCATGCCATATATACAATACGCGGAAATTCATGGATATTTATTGTGAATACCCGACGTCTAATTGGTTTGCGAGTGTCAAAACCGATATGCTCAAGAAGCGCGTTGCCAATACTACCTCGGGAGGAAAGAGTCAAGCGCATCATCACGCTTAGGACATAGATTTGAATGACCACAAAGTCATGGCGTCACAGCAATTGGCAGAATGAACCTTGGCTCCAGAGGACCAATGAAAAGCAGTAAATGGTTCGTCGCACGAGACCGAAGCTATCGGACTGGCGCCAGATGAAAAGCCCAAGTATGAAATGCTTCTCTGATTACTTCATTGGACTGCTGCGAGTCTGGCACGGTGTTGAACTGGCGTGTGAAAAAATTCTGGACCGGATATCTGTCGATTCCGTCACATACCCATGAGATTCTTGTACTTAGAACAACAACTCAAGCTTGCAGAGTTCGTAGCAAAAGTATAGTGAACTTATTCGAAGCCGAACCTGGATATACATAGCTATCATAGCGGTGGCAATTCAATGGTACAGTATCTAAATATGCTCGGAAGTCCGGGCTTGATCCGGCCTGTCTTAGTTGCAACTTGAATCTCGATGACATGCCATCATATTCCATGAAAACTTGGCTGGTCTCCTGCTTGAGAGCAGGAATTTTTGATTCGGAAAGCGTACATACCAAATTTATCGGACATCGTAGAGCTGCAGGCCTCGATATTAGGCTCGCACCACGATTTTGCAAACCGGGGAGAATCAGAACAAGTCATATTAACATAGCTTGTAGGTTGAGTTCGTTCTCATGCAATTCTAGCCGACCCTGAGCTTTTCAAATTCTTCAGCCACATTACTAGTGTTTCCTTGGTGTGCAATCAATTTAAAATTGAACTGACAGCCGCGAGAACATGTTGGGCGGCTAAGTGAGAAATTGTTGGCGGCAACATCGCTTTACAACGACGTGAACGATCAACAAGTCTGAAGCATAGGCAGCTGAATCAAGATAACAAGATCAACAGGACGACAATTGTCTGGCTTTTCACTCATATATCATGCCCGATGTCCACAATATCGAAGCAGTCGTTTGGAAATAATTCATATTTCTTGGAGCGTCACGATCTTTGAGAATGCTCACCGCCTCAATGATTTTGATGAACTGTTCAGGCTCAGCAGCAGTATCTTCAGATGGGCTTCGTGAGACCTGCCGTACAAGACTTTTGGAGGCAATGACCACTGTCAAATGTTCTTCACACAAGCCTCGCTTGCCGATGCTACCGCAGGCGTCCATATGCCAATGAAAATGTTTAATTGCTGCTCAAAACGTCACTGTACAGGCCGAACAAAGTCCTAATTAGTGAAATGCTAGCCGCATCATGACTAAATCGGGCGCGGGATTCTGACGTGCGGAGTGTCTCATCCGGACGCTCGTCCTGACCGATCAGCCGCAACACTAAGTAGACGCCAGCGGGACGTCGAGCGAAACCCAAACACGTCGAAGAATAAGCAATTTTGCTACAAAGATGCAGGCCTCCATGTTATCGAGTTAGCGACAGATTGTAGGTTGTCGGAACAGCACAGGAGGATAACATCCTAGGTGACATCATGACTATATTTTCTGGCACTGAACAAGCCATCCCGATGACTTCATGATATGCTGGGACAGCAGTAGAATCAGAAGCCTAGTAGCGGTCTTGTCAACCGTAAGAAAATGAAGATTCAAGCATAAATAAATCGCTTTGATGGTCGTGCTTACTGTCTGGGAAATGTTTGACCACCTCACTCTTCATATTCGCCAGCCATACATACAGTCACCTGGTATCACTTCGACTTGAAATACCAGTTGTGCAGTCCCGTGAAAACACCATCACAATGACCGAGAATACTAACCCGGGAAATTTCGCCAACCGGTGAGCTTCCACAACAGAGAACATAGACTGTCACACTCTGTTTCTTTTACTGACAGGCGTGTATCTAGTCCCAAGGAGGAGGTTCAAAAGATTGCTGCTGCTGGAGGAAAGGCCAGTCACTCTGGCGGGTTCGCAAGCATGGATCCTGACAAGCAGGTCGGTCATATTAAGATAATTGCCATTACCAAAGGTCTCTGTGCTAACGCATTCATAGCGAGACATCGCAAGCAAAGGAGGCCAGGCCTCCAGTGGCTCTTTCGAGCCAGGGAGCGAAAAGGCCCGCGAGGCCGGTCGCAAGGGAGGTCTAAAGACTGGGGATGACGATTAAACATTCAACAAGGCATGAAAAAGATCCCGTGGGCTGATCTTGAAACGGTTTTAATCCAAATAAATAATCATATCCAAGCACTCAAATTTGCCGACTTGGGTGCATGGATGTGATATAATCATGTGTCGGGGGTCGATTGTGGTTCCCGAGCTGTTATGATGAAAATATGTGATACGGACGCTGACGGGCGCGATGTTAGCATTTGCATAGTTGAGGTCTGACAAAGAATTGATCTTATAAGTAAGCAGATCTGTTGGAAACGACCGGTCCTCTACGATAGCAGAGAAAGTGAACTTCTAAATTGTACTATTTTTATTATCGAGCATGCGATTGAGCACTGCCGCCATTATGAATGCGTTAAAGGTTATGATATTTGTTATGCTTATTGTTCGTGTTGAAAGCATCTATGATCAATTGCAACGCCCTTTCGATCACGTCGAATATATGCACAACTTCAGAAGCATACTGATGATAATCATTGTTTATTGAGCTACGTTTCTTGACAAAAAAAATGGGTTTCAGCCCATGCGCTTGTCTTTAGAGGACCACAAATTGTATCGTCTGAAAACCTGGTGTCAAAAAAGGACTCGTAAAGATGCCCTCAGCCTATTATAGTCCAGGACGTCGAGTATTTTGATGACTGGATGCTGGTTGAGACGGAACACAACAATCGGACCATGGGTCGGGAAACATTGGAATATTAATCAGTAGTTCAAGTATGGATCGTCCAGATCATGTGCAACTTTCAATACGTGTTGCTGATTTGTCAAATATTTCTTAATGTCCTAGCAGTGAACCAGATCCCGGCATATCTATACTATGCCTACACTTGTAGTAGTTTGCAGAACACCAGTGGCATGATGCTAAGAATCGATCATATGTCGGCCGAGATTACTCAAGCAGGATTACCTGATTGCGAAGGTGGATCCACTGCCCTTTGATTTTCCTGATTGATTGTTGAGAGGAGGATTCAGCACAAGATACCCAATGGGACGACCTGGTTCTACAAATCGAAGTCGAAAAAAAAACAAGGAAGAATGAGATTCTCTAGCGGCATCAGAGACGCCAAAGTCAGAGGATCTCGACTGACCTCAAGAAACATTAAGCTCTCCCCAGCCTGAACACCTGTATGGTTCCCTCGCCAGCATTCTCTTGCATGCATGTGAATGCTCATCCTGAGGATATCAGGACGCGGACGTCGCCGCGGTACATACTTTCGCTAGATGTTGAGGAACACCGAAGTGTGCACATTTCAGTTTCGCATGTTTTTAGATCAAGGTTTCCACCAAACACATGACCAATTGAACGTTGGAGCACAATTTCGCCCTCATTATGCGTATTGTCACGGTGGAACATGACCTCACAGCCTTCCCGAACCTCACAGAACAGTTCCCAGACCTTCTAGACCGCCATAGTCATGCACTCGTGGAACTCGACGTTTGGCATACCCCGTCTGCTCTGGAGTGTCCTCGGTATCAATGCCGAACAACTCGACAAGGCGGATCGTGTGGACTCCGGAGTGAGGTGTGGGGCGCAATTGTGGATATAACGCGCGGAAAGGGTCGATTTACTTGGCATTGATGAAGGCTTCAAGATCTCGTATTTGTAGGACAGGGCAGATGTATCGATGCGCAAACAAATCCAGGCCACATTGAGAGAGGAATAATCTCGGGATTGGAGTCTGCTTCTAGCGCGTATTCGATCTCGAATTCATACAAGGTTATCCATCATTGTCCTGCTTGGTCAGCTCGATAAAATGCACCATGCACGCGAACTTTTGGGCACTTAGGGCATCGGGGGGTGTATATACTTTCAGAGCGTAGCAACCGGGCCTGATCAAGCGTTGGGCCCACCGATCACCCAACGGTACCGACGCGTGCTTGGCCATTGACAGCTGGCCAATAGCGCTTCAAGCCTGAGTAATGATCCTGCGTCTGATTGGCCTGGCCAGAAATTCAGTGCAGCTCGAGGCTGTCACATTGAATTCAAATTGTGCTGTTCGCTGGCAAACCGTGGTAGCCTGCAAAGCATAACCCCTTGGCCTCGCATCGCCGTCACTCGCATTACCATATGCCGTTGCTTCGAGTGTAGCACATGACCTTTCAGTAGACATCGTGACCGCTTTACTGTTCTGGAGGGTATATGCTACGAGCCAGTGCACATCCTCAAGTTCCAACAGTACGATTGTAGTCGTGGGGACGTGATGCTTGGCTCCACTCCACTGCGTCGCTGCCATATCGTATGCCCTCAGACTTTCCATTCTCCCCTCTTCCAATAGCAGCAATTGCAGGGCACTGCAGTGACAATCGCAGCTTGGCATGCGGCACATGGTCTCAAATAGGAAGAATCACAGGATGCGTCCATCTTCAACCGAGTCCGATGCCGAAAGCTAGCCCAGCACTCGTTCACACCCAGATCAATCATATTCTGCGCTGGTACTGGCATATATCATCTTGATCCACTCACAGTCATTGGCCGTGCTTCACTAAGCCACTTTGGGCAATTCTGATGATCGATGTTACGATTCGCAAAAGTCGGACCACAATCCAAAAGAATCAACTTATTTGTAAAGCTGTCGAGATCGTCTAAAATCCATATGAACGTGTTCTAAAGTAGAAACTGAAGTACAAGACGTCACTAGAAGTGTAAAATTATGAACGTGTTCTAAAGTAGAAACTGAAGTACAAGACGTCACTAGAGTGGCCGTGCAGACTATGAAGCACCCAACAATCGAATCTCAAGAGTTCTCGTGGCATGTATTCATTATTCTTATGCTTGTGGCTGAGGCTCTCAAGGTCAATTCTTTGACCATGGCCCAATATTCTGAGATAGATTACAAAGGTTTCCAGATAGATTATCGATTTGATTTGTATGTGCAAATATACACATGGATGCTTGAAGTATCAGCCCGGCCCGCAAAGTTAAGCACTGGCATATCACTGCCGAGCTGGAGAAACGGTGTGTTCTATGTCCTGCCACGAAAAATGGATTACGTGCCCCTGTCGATCTGTGGTCCGTAGGCCATGCACCTGCCACGGGCCTCAGTCTCCAGAATAAAGGACATAAGTATAGCACTCCGGATGTATGTTTACTTCTTTGAATTGCACTGTGCTGAGACACGCTGGACGAGTGTTGAGAAGCACGTCTGGTAGTTGGACATTGACAAACTCGGTAGGATCGAGAATGAGGCGACTGAGAGCAGACTCAACTCAGCTATCAGTCGGCATCACATTGGTATATGCCATGCTTGGGTCATTCGAAAGTCTACCATGCCCTCCCCCCCCAAAAAAAGTCTCGAGCAATGTGTATGCCATGCAACAAGATCCAGAAACCCACATTCCGAGACAACCTTGATTGTGACAGCCGAGCTTCTTGCAAATATCGCCACAGTACTGATCTGTCATCCTTGGCTACATGTCTAGGTACTTCTTTTCTTATGCTTTTGATAGAGGCTACTAGGATCATGTGTAGAAGCTCGAGTCTCCACAGCCGAGGATGGTTCGTGCAAGCCGTTGTTGCAAGTATTTAAATGAGGACTGGTCCTCCCCGCCAGTGAGCAAACCGTCTCATACTGCGTTCATGCTGTCTTGTCCTTCAAGCTCTACCCACCCACACTTTCACCAAGATGCGGCAGACCACTGGGCTGTATTGCCTCCAAGCGCTCCTAGCTGCTTCCACAGCCGTCGATGCAGCATCATGTCCTTTTGCTGGTCAGCAGCAGGGCTCAGCTCAACCGAGAGACCACCCAGTAATCGGCCGTCGCTCGGATAACTCCACGACAAGCACTCCGTTTGGCACATGTCCCGTCAAGAGTAATGTGGCAGGCGGAGGCACACGCTCCTGGGACTGGTGGCCTTGCTCTCTATCACTCCATGTGCTACGACAGAACACTGCCGAGTCTAATCCCTATGGTGGTGACTTCGACTATGTCACAGCATTCAATTCTCTTGATTGTGAGTTGTTGTTCTTCTAATGCTTGCCACGAACCGTTCCTAACCCCCAATGGGTTCTTTGTAGACGATGCTGTCAAGGCCGATCTTCGTGCATTGCTCCGCAATTCTCAGTCTTTTTGGCCAGCAGACTTCCAGTGGTATGGAGGGCTGTTCATCCGCATGGCCTGGCACAGCTCAGGAACGTACAGAGCCTTTGATGGAAGGGGTGGAGCAGGAATGGTAAGTAATCTTTTTTTTCTTTCTTTTTTCTATTTGACATTTTTATAAACATCCTTCCTTGAGACTTGATCTGACACATTCACCTCGCAGGGTCAACAACGGTTCGAGCCTCTAAATTCTTGGCCGGATAATGCAAACCTGGATAAAGCCCGCCGATTAATATGGCCCATCAAGCAAAAGTATGGGCGCAAAATTTCTTGGGGCGATTTGATCGTTCTGGCTGGCAATGTGGCTCTCGAGGACGCCGGATTCCCAACATTCGGCTATGGTGGCGGCCGTGCTGAGACTTGGCAAGCAGACGAGTCCATCTACTGGGGATCCGAGACGGAGTGGTTCCCAGAAGGCGACGACCAGCGCTACAATGGCAGTACCGACATTTACGAGCGAGCTGACGAACTGGAAGTGCCCTTGGCGAGCACTAATATGGGACTGATCTATGTGGACCCCGTTGGTCCCCACGGTGTTCCAGATCCTAAAGCATCAGCTCTGGACATTCGCACTACCTTTTCTCGCATGGGTATGGACGACTATGAAACCGTCGCCTTGATTGCCGGTGGCCATGCTTTTGGTACGCTCTCCCCACCGAAACCATTGTGTATCCGGTCACACCAGTGCTGACAATTCATACAAGGCAAAACTCATGGCGCTGCGAGTAGCGATTATGTTGGCAATGTCCCTGCCACTGCTGGCATCGAGGAACAGCAATTGGGCTGGGAGAACAGCTACGGCACAGGTGTTGGCCCGGACACAATCACCTCTGGCTTGGAGGTTATCTGGACCAAGACTCCCACCAAATGGAGTAATGGATACCTTCACAGTCTGCTCGATAACACCTGGGTCCTTGAAGAAGGCCCCGGAGGCAACTGGCAGTGGATCGCGCCAAATGCAACGCGTGACTATCCCAGCGCCTTTTCCAACACTACTTTCAACCTGCCGCGAATGATGACCTCCGATATTGCTCTGAGGGACGATCCCATCTACTACAACATCTCCATGATGTATCTCAACAACTTCACGCAGTTGACCACCGACTTCTCAAAAGCATGGTATGTACATCCGCCATAGCAGAGCGACTACTTGGCTATTTATTGACGTCGTGTACAGGTTCAAGTTGACTCACCGCGATATGGGTCCCCGGTCTCGCTACCTGGGCCCCGAGGTCCCAGCTGAGAAGTTGATCTGGCAAGATCCTCTGCCTGAGTCCAACGCAACAACCATTAGCGACACGGACCTCGCATCTTTGAAGCAACAGATTCTTGCCTCGGGTCTCTCTCAGTCTGAGCTTATTTCCACAGCTTGGGCCTCGGCGTCCACCTTCCGCACCACAGACAAGAGAGGCGGAGCCAACGGTGCTCGTATTCGTCTAGAGCCTCAGGTCAGTTGGGCGGTCAACAATGGAGCCGGCACAAACTTGTCCAAAGTTCTCAGCACGCTAGAGTCAATCCAGACATCATACAGCACAGACTCGAAGCAAGTCTCGTTGGCAGACTTGATTGTGCTCGGTGGCAGCGCGGCGGTAGAGCAGGCCGCCCAAGCAGCTGGTTACAGCAATATTACGGTGCCCTTCATCCAGGGCCGTGTTGATGCCACGCAAGATCAGACGGATGTGAGCACCTTTGCTTACCTTGAGCCTCGAGTCGACGGATTCCGAAACTATGGTCATGGCAATTCCCGTGGCAGGACAGAAGCATACCTCGTGGACCGAGCCAACCTTATGGGCTTGACTCCTCCCGAGCTGACCGTTCTTATCGGTGGTCTGCGCGTACTGGGCACCAACTATGATGGATCGAGCAATGGAGTGCTTACGGATAAGTCCGGACAGCTCACTAATGACTTCTTCGTGAATCTTCTCGATATTGGTACTGTGTGGTCGGGTATCGATGGCGAAGAGGTGTTTCAAGGCAAAAGCCGAGCCACTGGAGCTGACAAATGGACAGCAACCCGGAACGACCTCATTTTTGGTTCTCAAGCAGAGCTTCGCGCCGTGGCGGAAGTGTATGCTATGGCGGATGGTGAAGAGAAGTTTGTGCAGGACTTTGTAACGGCCTGGAACAAGATCATGAACGCAGACAGATTTGATGTCACTCAATAACCTTGCCAGGCAGGGTTTATTGAAGCGTGTTGATTTGTACATAGAACAGAATTACTTTTTCAATTAATTGACCACATTGTTCATTATCTGAAAGGTCTGTAGAGTCATATAAGGCTTGCTTGAGGCATCTCCATAGAATCTTTATTGCCCCCCAAAAACTATCCGATTAGATGCATATGCGTCATGCAGATATGTCGAGTCATCAGTACAGTTCGAAGCCCAAGATTTCTCCATACCGATCAGTAGACCAATTCCTAAAACCATCCGCCAGACTTTGCGCAAATTCAGGTGCAAACTTCTTGCCATCATCAAAGTTCGCAAGCCTCCCGGTCCTCCAGGTCAACCACTCCTCTGCCAGGATACCCTCTGGCGCTCTCAACAGGCCAACCGGGATGTCGAGCACCTGCTGCTCAAGGCTCGGCGTGCGATCATTGTTGACAAAAAGTGCTGTTGCACCACATGTACCGCAGAATCCACGAAGGACCCCTGGCGAGGAAGCAAAAGTCTTTAGGATCTTGCCATATGGCCCGAGTAATGGCGGCATAGGCGGTTCAATCAGTGCCCGTGGCACAAATGTCCAAGCTGTGACAAGTGTTCCACTTTCAAGGCGACAATCACCACAAACGCAAAGACAGGCTAGCCATTTATTGCTATCCTTTGGCGAGACAAATTTGGACATGTACGCATCATTCCGGACGGACGGTGTGGGCCGCGGAAAGGTGAAGCTGATACCGCCGCAGTGACACTCAGCGCGCAGGACTTCGTTCCCAGCGTCATCCGTCTCTGGCTGAATCGAGTCGTCTTGCGATTTTGATGACGGCTGGGTGTCATCGTGTTTAGAATTCGAAATTGTGAGCGCTTCATCTCCCACTTGCGGCAGGAAATTGTGAAGTCCCGCACCTCGAATTAAGAACTGAGTATGGCAATGCATCTTGATTCTGAAAAGGTCCTCCCCGTGCTCCGAAAACAATGCCGTTGCCAAGACCCATTTGTCACTTGCAGTGGCGGAACCTTCGCCAGCATGATCAAGAAAGCGATCACCAACATGACAACCGCACATACTGCAGAAGAGACGCTCCGTCTCTGCATGGACATGGCGGTAAGCCGTCAACTTATTCAATGTTGAAGAACCCCTGAATTCGGGGCGCAGATTCTCTGGCAAATTTGTATGGAAGCTGCATAGCGTTCCATGAGTGTACCGGCAGATGCTGCAATGACATATGTGGACAGGGAGAGGAAGCTCAGAGAGCGGAATCTCGAGGGTATATTGAACCATTTTGCAATGGCAAGAAGCAGTCAGTTGCCTCACTGGTGATGTTGCTGCCATCATTGACGAAATTGCGTAGCTCTTTAGATGTAAGCCATCACAACTTGTGACAAGAGAGGTTCAGACACATATGAATGAAGAGCTGACCGGGTAATACGGGGCGCTTATCTTGCTAACCTAGTGTGACATGCACCAATATACTTCTTGGCAAAGCTCTTGGTGATTTGGAGTAGTAAATCCGATATGAAAATGCACCAGGGATGACGGAGACAATGTACCTAGGTAGTCAGGTATTTCGTCCCAAACTCACATGATTCTCTTTCTCATTGGGTGACTTCCAACACGCTGTTTTCAGTTTGATCTTACATTCGAACAGAAGTACACATGGCCGCTGTAACAAAGGTGCTGTGCTGATATTCCTTCCAATCTGTGTAAATATTTTCCAGCGGTTGTGTACGTGCCACTGCACCACAACGCGGATCTCATGACCCTGCGAAGGATATGGTGATAGTGCTATTAAGACACCTTCTCGTGACACCACATTGCATTTATCTGTTCGATTTCGAACCCAGTCAAGAAGTTTATGTCTCCTTTGACAGGCAAAGGCTCAAGGAATCACATGAGCAATAACCGGCAAATGCTGGGCAATACACAAGGCATCATATTCCCATCAAGCTATTTTACTGTGTGAAGTAAGTCATATTGGAGAACCATCCGTCGTATAAACGCTTACTGGAAGCACCGCGCAATGTGCGCGTCAGGCACATTGGCCAGGGACATTTCTATCGGCACCGGGTCGGCCATGTGCTTGTCGTCATCGGGATTAGACTGCTTGACCACCTGATGAAAGAATCATTGGGGCACATCTGTTTCGGGAGGTTTTCTGAGCGAAGAAACAAACAGGAAGTCTACGACAAAATATCAGTGCATAAATTCTCACCTTATTTGTCTTTGACGCAGTGCAAAGCATTCTAACACGTTCGCAGAGCACGACTATCGCACAAATTTTCGGTGCCGACGCGCTGCCGATACCGCACCGAACCAACCCCGAAAATAGAGAGATTGCAGGCTCCTACTACGCTGGTACCGTTTTCGGCATTCCGGTTATAACAGAATCATACATAACAATGACATGGCGTTCGAAGTTGCAATTTGTTTGTTTCCTCTTCTCATACCCCAACTTCGAGGGACGTCTCAGCTGCCAGCATGAGTAGCTCAGAGTTTGAGGCCGAACACCAAACTGTCCTCTCGACCTCGGATGTGGCGTCTGAAAAGAATCCAGCCGAGCCAACCACCGCCACAGCAGCCTCAGCACCAAAGGACGTGGCAGACCAGTGTCAGGGATACACTTCCGCCAGCCTCGCATCACCCGCCGAGCCTTGGCAAGACATCAATTCCAGCCAAGCCGACCAAGAACCACTCAGCGAACAGCCCGTCACATCTCCAAGTCCTGATGGCGACCCTTCCCAGGCTGTTGAAGCGCCCTACTCGTGCTTTACGCTATGGGAGAAGCGCTTCATAGTCACTGGGGCCTCATTGGCCGCCTTCTTCTCGCCCCTCACCGCTCAGATTTACTTCCCAGCTCTGACCGTGCTGTCTGAAGCGTTTCACGTCAGCGAGTCAAAAATCAACTTGACCGTGACAACCTACATGATCTTCCAGGGCGTCACTCCCATGTTCATTGGCGGCTTCGCTGACACGGGAGGTCGCAGACCAGCATATGTCATCTGTTTTGTGATTTACATTGGCGCCAATATTGGCGTTGCCCTATGCCAGACCTACGGGTCGTTGCTAGGCCTTCGGTGTCTTCAGTCGGCTGGCTCGGCCAGCACTGTCGCGCTGTGCCAGGCAGTCCTCGCTGACACCATCACGTCTGGAGAACGCGGCCAGTATATTGGCATCACGATTCTTCCAATTGTGCTGGCGCCATCTCTGGGACCGGTCCTTGGCGGCATCCTATCACAGTACCTGGGATGGAGATCCATCTTCTGGTTTCTCACCATTATTGCATCAGTAACACTGATTCTGATGCTGTTTTTCTTTCCGGAAACCTGCCGTCAACTTGTTGGTGATGGAAGCGTCCGACCGCACCCCATCTACAAGACGCTCTGGCAGGTCATCAAGGACAGCCGCCGCAAGCGCAAGGCGAAGGAAGCGAATGATTCTGAGCAGCTCCACCGTATCACAACCAGCACATCCAGGAAATCAGTTCACAAACTATCCGTCAACTTTGGCAACCCTTTTGACTCGGTAACAATTTTACTTGAACCTCTTCTAGGCTTGCTCCTTTTGTACAGCGGCATAGTGTTTGCAGGCTTCTACGCCATATCCACTGCAATGTCTGAGCAATTGAAAGAACTGTATGATTTTAGCGAGATTGAGATTGGTTTAATGTATCTTCCAATGGCCGGTGGCTCCATCGTCGCCGCCTTAGTGGTCGGCAAGAGCATCAACTGGAATTACCAACGACATGCCAAACGATTGGGCATGAGCTTGACAAGAGGACGGCAGGATGACTTATCCAACTTTCCCATCGAGCGCGCGCGTCTGGAAGTCGGCCTGCCCTTATTGGCCTTGTCCACGTGTGTTGTTTTCGCTTGGGGCTGGGCGCTCCAATACAAGTCCAGTATCGCCGTTCCGGCCGTCTTGATGTTTCTCGTTGGTCTTGGAATGGTTGGTTTCAGCAATACGTCCAGTGTCTTGATTGTGGATATCTACCCCGGCAAAGCTGGTGCTGCTACAGCGGCGAACAATCTCACACGTTGCCTCATTGGCGCAGCAGCTACAGCCGTCATCACACCCTTGATCAAAGGTGTTGGCTCGGGCTGGGCCTTCACTGTTTTTGGGTTCCTGTACCTGCTTGGCGCTCCTCTGCTGTTCCTAATAATGAAGAATGGTATCAAATGGCGAAGGCAGCTCACAGAGAAGCAGATGCGTAAGCAGGCACGTATTGAAGAGAAGATGTCTGAGGATCATGGCGTCGCTGGAATTTCCCAAGACCAAGGTCAGCCTTTGCAGAAAGTTGACTCTCTTGCTGCCGATCAAGTGCCAGATGCGTTAGCAGAGAAAGGTGCATGAACAATGAATTAGGACAACCTGTTAAGCGCATTACAGAGAATGGGTTTTGTGCTAAGAATATCCAAAGGCGAGTTAGATATCCAGTCGTTGTACATACTCTCCAATGTATGTCTTGAATAACACCCATGCCTTGGCCACTTATGCTTGGCCTTCCGCCGTCGATCTCTGTTAGTTCACGTGATTGGGTAAAGATTATTGAAATTGAAGCAATCTAAGCAGAGGCAGACATGGTTCTTACAAGTGCTGTCGAGTCCCGAGAGATTTCAAGATTCCTGACTGTGATTCTTGGCACATTTTCAGAGAGTCATCTCGGAATTAAGGTTTTGCTTCGATCCGATGTGTTATATTTCATACATCGTTGCTGTTATGCCTACGGCATCAGATGTGCCGCAGTCGGAATTTGCTCTAGTTCTGTCCTTAGTACGGCACTGGTGACTTGAATCCTGATTAATTTCTGGGAAGCCAAATCATTGCACCCAAGGCCTTTTTCTTGCGCCTATAAACTGTGTAGGTCCCGACCGATCAGCGAACAGACTCAATATTCAATATAACCTAAGTATCAACACATGATCTGTGCAAGACCCCACTCATCCTGCAACAGCTTGACATATGCAGTTGCGTCATCGCAGAGCATATAGAGCTAGATGGCCTGCGTAGTCTCTAGATTGAAACACTTCTGGAGCACAAAAGCTTTCGAGCTTGCTCAACTCGAGGTCCAACGGTGAGAGCTTGGAAGAGTAAATGTGAGGGCCCTTCTTTGCATTGTAATGTCGAAAACTGCCTTCAACCGATGGCTCGTGTAAACCGAACGCCTTGAGTATATATGGATAGCCTTATCTTAGTTGCGCTCCGTCAAAAGTCAATGTTGAATTCATTCAACTGTGTGAGGTCGATACAGTGCATACGGCTTGATGATCGGGCCATCAAGTTCAGAATGTTACAGCCATTTGTCAAATGAAATATAGATTACCTAACCAAGGACTGCCACTTGGCTTCTAAGCCATTCTCGAATATTTCTAGTGGGCACGACGTCGGTGGGGCCAATCACAACCCGCAAGGCTGCGGTTGCCGTGTAAGTGGCTAGCCAGCAACAAAGAGGCAGGAGCCAGCCTGGCGTAGAGGGAGGCGAGGCTGACAAGTGCTTCAACTTGGCATAACTCAATTACCTAACGAGTACGAAATGAGGAACTGGGCAAATTATCCCAGATATATATTTACGTTCTCTTGTGCGTTCCCCACACAATCTGCAATACATGGCTGTCATCATTACATTTATAGAGTAACGACGAGTTGCCGCCTCTTCTGTTAAGGTGAATAACTATTTCGACATAATACAAATCTAGTTTCTCAGACACCTCGAGACTCCCCAATTCATGCAAAATTGCCATGGTGCAGTCTTTGATGGTCAAGATGCATGCAAAGATTGCCATGAGCATCAAAGTAACATTCATCAGGGTTCGCTTCCTCCAAAACTGCGCAGGTCTGGAGCAAGCTAGCTTCCTTTCCAACGGCCACCCGCAGCATTGACATGGAGCACGGAAGAGTGATGGCCTTGGGAAGCGCTCGCAAGTATGTCACGCCTTGAAGCACTCCTTGGTGAAAATGCCCATGAGGTAGATGGACCGAAAATCGTTGACAGAATGTATCAATGTCTGCTGAATGCTGAGATGCAAAGCATCCAAGTCAAGCCGCGTGTTGAAGACGATTTTGGCACCCGGATATGCCTCGATCAGCTCGTCAGAGAAGCAACTGTCAAATACCGTCTGTCACTGCACCAAAGTGACCGGCATTTTCTTTTTTATCAAACTTGGTTGCGGCGATAGTGCTGTTCCCGTTTGACTTTCCATCCTTCTGTATAGACGCGAGAAACCAAGTTGGCATCCCAACTATCTGAAGCGCTAGCTACAACGTCTCGGCATTGAATTCCGTCAAGAACGCCGAATCTATAGTCCATGCAGGGGACTTTGTGCATAGATTTGGAGTTTGAAACAATGTTAAAAAAAATTAGTACGATGAGCCATGACTGCTCTCTTCGAATGTCGTGAAAGCGTCCCATAGTGGTTGGGTTAAGAATTGACTTAGGACGTTGTTAATTCGTAGTTGTTGCTGTCAAACCCTCCTTGTTAGAGACTACCGATGGCTCCATTACCAGGTCCAGTCTTTCTTGATCAAACGAGAGAATGTCCCTCAAAGTGACTGAACTGTGTTGAAGCATGGGAGAGCGGGCTGGACAGACGCGACGCATAGCTTGTATCTCGAATCGTCCTTTTTACTGCCGCTACAAGTCAAGATTTGATCTGTGCTTTCAGGGTGCGGTGCGCTGTGTCACAGTGGTAGCGCTGCCATTTTGAACCGCTGTAATTGTGGATTCTTTAGTGTAAAAGTAGCTGGCTGGGTTATCAGCACAGCGGTGTACTTGAACAATGCAGTTGTGATGTGGCCCTGTGGTTATCCACGTCGTGCAGGGTCCATGGCTGCTGTCGGAGCTAGAAGCACGCTTTAGTGGTCATCAGTCAGGACACCAGGGGCCCAGGACACCAACACAACCAAAGACACTACAACAACAATTAAGCCTTACAACCATCCCGCGAACCAAGACAGACTGACACGGCGCTTGAATCAGCCCACAACTTGAGCCTAACAAGGCACAATGGGCGGCTCTCTCGATCGGCCTCTTCGACTCGAAGACGAAATCGACCACTTCAAGTCGATTCCCTGGTGCGCAAAGCATCTGGAAGCACCGAATCTCGTCGTTACGCCCGGCTTCAGCCGCGACCCCCGCGCTCAGGAACCCCTGTTTTGCGAGACGCTTAGAACCAAAGACACCATTGCGGCTTTTGTCTGCTTCTACCCAAGGCCTGAAAGCGAATTGGACTTTCTGCCCGAACTCAAGGCATTTGTTACTCTAGGGAATCTAGTGGGCGGCTATCCTGGAGTCTGTCATGGAGGTCTTGTGGCTACTCTTCTCGACGAGACGCTCAGTTTCCTGGGACCTCGGCACCGCTGGCTGCAGAGCCGAGATAAGCTTAATCACGACATGTTAAAAGCCTACCTGCACACTGATTATCTGCAGCCAGTCAAGATACCAGGCACTTTCTTGATCACGGCTCGTCTCACCAAGAAAAACGGCAGAAAGTCTTACATGCAAGGAGTCATGGAGGATGAGAATGGTCAGAAGGTTGCCAAAGCCGACGGGTTGTTCGTGGAGCTTCCAAAGGGGAAGATGTAGGCTTCATGTGGACAGCTATACCTGCGCCGTTCGGAAATGTCACACACAGAAGGCATATAGATATGTAGCATTGGCTGGTCTCTTTCAATCGCATGCATATTGCATTGACCGACCAACTGGTCTTAGTCCAGCTCGGCCAGTCGTCTAAATCCCGAGTTTTCAACTACCGGAAAGTTCCCCAACTTGATGATGCCAGGCCCTTCGAAGCTCTTGTTCCACTTACCCATGGCCATTTCTGTCAGGAATTTGCCTAGTGGCTGTGTTGGACTCCAATATGACTTGGCCACGTAGCGAATCGGAGGCCCCAGAAGAGGCTCGAGAACGGACTTGTACGGTTCCTGTTTCGGGATATATGGTTTGATGGCTGAATGAGAAGCGTAATCGATGAAGCACGGCCGAATTGAAGACGGATAGAGAGTCTTGTGCGTCTTGTTCATCTCTCCCAACAGAATCTCCGTTTCCCCTTTGATTTTCGCAAAATACTGCGTGAAGCGTCCAGGCGTGAATGTCGAGCCATGACCCGAGACGTAGACAAAGTTGAAGGGCTCCTCCTCTGTTCCGAGTGTGGCAAATGATTCTGCTGCGCGGAGTGCAAAGTCCTTGGTAATCTTGACATATTCTCTGGGGGAGAAAGATCAGCCTGTGATCATTGTGCGTGAGATTGGTCTGACGGCCCACTTACTCTTTGCTGACGACGTTCTGGGAGATGCCTAGAGCCCAAACGCAGCCTTTGGCCCCCTTCAGTTGACCGAGAAGTTCTGAATCGTACTTCTCAAAGTCTTTGTGAAGGATAACGTTGATTCGAGGGTCATTGAAATCTTCGGCCATTTTGACGGGCCGTCTGCTGATGATGGAAATCTTGGTAACATCTTTCATTCGGACCATAGCGTCCAACACCGCCGAGCCGCAGAGGCCAGTCGCTCCCGTGAGAATAAGATGCATGTCTGTTGTCTACAATCGTGACCCTGTAATTGAAAGTTTGCTTGGTTGAAGGGTTTGGCCAGTTCTGTGCCCTCCAAAAGACTTGTTAGACACTGGAAGCCAGAAGTGTTGCGAGCAGCAATCGTGGAACGGCAATGCAGCTGCGTGAATGAGGGAAAAGCTGATTCCAAGGCAAAGGCGAGAAGAAGGAGATGCCAAGAATCCATAGGACTTTACAAAGTGAGCCACAATTGCTTTATATATTTTAAAAATCCTTCTTACAGGCCGTCGGTATTGCGTCGCGCTGTTAGCTCTACAAGCGGCGCCGCTTCACAGCCTCAGACGGTCGAATATTTCACCCTTAATGCCTGCGACAGACAGCCAATTAGTGGCTGGGTTAAGCCAATGCTCACGTTATGCAGCGCCGGAGTTATGATTGATTTTTTTTTTTGTTTTTTTTTTTTAAAAAAAAAAAACAACAACAACAACATCCGTTCTTATTCTTCTCGCAGAACACTTTATCTTGGAACCAAACTTGTTTGAAGACATGAGCTTAGAGTATTCGAAATACTATTTTGTTGTCGTGATTATTATAAATGGTAAGAGCAATGAGATACGAGGACTCCGGTATGGCTGAACTTGTCGGCGTTAACCATGGAGCAGACAGATGCTCGCGTACGGCTTTTGCGTCTCAAGCCCGTTGCTGTGCCTGACAAAGGCTTAACAAGACTTGGCCAGGATCAATAGAATCGATAGGTTCATGAAGCAAAGGATTGGAGGAACATGGTATTTGCCGTGGTATTGTGTTGCTCCTCGCGCTATGCCAAATGACAATTTCAGCGCAGCCAACATGTATGAACCGCTGTTATATCCGACTGCTTCCGGACATGTTTGCATTCGCTAACGTTGAAGCACCGGTGTAAGTGTAAGGATATATACTCTGTGTTCTGACTGTCTAATCATCATTCTGCTTGCCCTGCAACTGGCAAATAGTCGCACAAAGGTGATCTCTAACCTTGGTCGCATCCAACCCAGCGTATCACGAACAGAAATAATGAAACTCAGCCATCAAGGATCAGGTCACGCTTGGATTCGCATTCGAAGCCAGCTCATTGAAAACTCAAGACTTGTAACGCAAAAGAGGACAACACCGCTGGAGAATCGTTTCGGGACTGGTGAAGAGGTTCCAGCTATCGTAGCGTGGCTGGCAGGACCGTCGAGAGGCTGGACTACTGGGCAGTGCATTAATGCTAGTGATGGCAGATGCAATAAGGGGCAGAGACACAGTATCGTTCCTGTGTAATGTCGTGGAAATTTACGATGCTCCACTTGGGCTACAATGCTGCTAAGCGGTCACGTTACAGCATCACAGCATAAAGCATTGGAGGACGTTCATCAGGTACATGTAGTTAGATATTATACAGCGCGCTAAAGTCTAATAATCTAATGGCGTTCTATGGTGGAGATGATGCTAACATGGGAGAAGTACAGGAATATCCAGCTACTTTACAGCTTGCTCTTGGCCCTGTTGTCCTTCTTCAGCAAGTGAGGGCTGTGCGGGTTCGAATCGAAGACAACATCGTTCAAGGGGTTCAACTCGCTGGCACGGTAGAACATGTCCTCGTAGACCTTGCCGTCGTATCGACCAAGACTGGAGTCCAGCTGCCAGTCGGAGAACTTCCACGAGTCGACCAACTTGATAGCGTGGGGCCTCACCTCCTCCAGAAGCTTCATCACTTGCTTTCGTGCGAGCGAAATTTGCTTGATGGTGGTAGCAGCACTGCTGAAGAACTCGCTCGCCTCCTTCTCGAGAGTATGCAGCGCAAAGAGCTTGTACAGTGTGTGCAGGGCTGTCTTGGTGTCTTGGTCGAGGCCGGCGGTGGATGGCGCATCACCATGGATGGCATCTCTGAACGACTTGACGACCATGTATTGCGCGTGGGCCGTGCTCAGGCGGTAAAAGTCGACCAGTAGGCTGTTCCACGACTGCTTCTCCTCGTCGCGCTTCTTGAGGGCGTCAAACGTCAGGTAGGCCACACGCCAGGCAAAGGCGTCGACTAGCTCAGCGTCCGATCCCAGCACGTCAAAGGCAGCGCCAACATCCTGTCTCTTGAGGTAGTGCTTGAGGAAGCGAGTCGTGTCATTGTCGGCAGCCTTGCCAGCGAGGACCGCGCGTGCAGACTTGAGCAAGTAACGTGCGACCTGCTGGGTCAGCATGTAGTTGTCGCCCTCCCAGGTCACAGTGGGCAAATAGTCGGCATAGTAAGAGCCGATTCCAGAAAAGGTCGAGTACCCATGGCCACCACATGCACGACGGCAGACCTCGAGCCCCTCGGCAGCAATCGTCGAGGAGAGCGACTTGAGCGCACACGAGGTGCTGTGCAAGTCGGCGAGGAGATCGCCGCCCGCAGTGAGCTCCTCGGGACCGGGGCGGCGCTGCGCGTCATTGCTGCGCGGCGCACTTCCGGCTGCCAGACGTTTCTGGTTCTCCTGGTAGAGGTTGATCATGTTTCGTCCGGTAAAATGGAGCGCAAATGTGGCGGCCAGGAGCGGCAGCAAGCGGTACTGCACCATGGAGTAATTCAGGACCTGGTTCTCGTTCTTGTCCGTGGCGTCGAGGTCTTGGAATTGGTGGCGAACGGCGCAGTAGCGAGTGGCGATGGTGACACCACGGGCCAGGACTGCGCCCGATTCCAGCACGATTGTGCTTCGCACGTAGGTCAGGGTACCGTATACAAGAGCTGGCGTCGATGGCTTGATGTACTGGCTCGTCTCGGGGTCCACGCGCGAGAAGCGCGCAAGCATGTTTACGTGTGGGATCTTGACGTTGTTCAGAAGCAGGAAGCCGTTGTCCATCTAAAGACTTGGTCAGCGAATGGGCCGGTCGGACGATGGTGTTTCCGTTTCCTACGCGCCAGGACTGCGGTGTATAGGCGGCGCAAGACTTACAGTATTGAAGCCAAACTTGGGACCAATGTCCCCAATGTGGACGTTGGGGAGAGCTTCGTGTGTCTTTGTGTCCCGGATCGGCACAATAAAGGGGTGAGGGCCCAGCGCCTTGCCCTTGATGACCAGCTGTGCCATGACAACGGCACAGTTCGCAGCCTTACCCAGGGTTCCAATCCACCATTTGGATGCTGTGAGGGCAGGTGAATGCACGGTGAAGGTCTTGTCGTCTGGGTTCCACGTGGCAGTCGTTTCCAGGCCTCGAACATTGGATCCGTGGCCCAGCTCGGTCTGGGCATAGCAACCAATGAGCTCGAATTTCTCTGCCTTTTCAAGAAAGAGCTTGTGCTGCTCCGGCGTTCCCTGCTCGCGTATCGTGGGCATGAACATCTTGTAGTGCATTGTCAAGGGCGAGACCTCGCTGATGAGCTGGGTGGCATTCTCGAATTCCTCCTGCGACCACTGGTGCTTCTCGGACAGCTGTTGCAGGCGCTTGCCACGGGCCAAGGCACCCAGTATCCTGTCCTCACGGCCCTGGAAGTAGTTTTTGGACTTGTCAAAGACGGGCTCCGCCGTCAGAATCTTGAGGATCTTGTCTTTGCGCTGCAGGGTCTGCTGCGTAAAGAGGAAATCGGCCAACTGGTCGACGTCGACATTGCTCTTGGCCCGCTCGCCCGACAAGATATCTTGGCCCTGGGGCGCCGCGGGCTTCAGCTTCTGGACCCAGTCTGGATTGCGCGACATGTTGCTTTTTTTTTTTGGTGGTGTTGGTACAGCGGTGTAGATGCCGACGAAGGCGAGGTAGTAGGAAGCCGCCAAGGAGCGGTGAAGAGCAAGAGGTTGAGGTTGAGGTAGAGAGGATGATGGCCAAGAGTGATGATGACAACGAAGACGGTCGATATAAGGATGGCCCCGGGGGCTCGACGAGGCAAGTCTGGAGCACTGTCGAGCCGAGGTTAGATTCCAGTGCGGCGTGCCTGCGCCGTGCACGAACTCCTGTGGTACCATGTAGTACACTTTGGCCATGGGCGAGATCCACTCGTTTGCCCCACTAACACTTGGCCTCCCCGGGATACCCATGGCGGGCCCCAGGCCGCTATGAAGATCCATTTCGCCATGTGATTGATGGCTCGGCCAGGCTGGCGACTCTCACATGCCACGAGCCATGGGCGGCGGCGCTGCGTCGATGGCATCTCGCAGTGGCCACCAGCGAGGCTCGCGCGCACGACCGCAGCCCGGTTTGGCCATTTCGAGGCCCACGACCTGCAAGTCGCCGCACAAGACACGTACAGGTCGAAGCCGGTATCGGCCGGTACTTGAGGTGAAGATTGTCTCGATGCAAGGGGTGGCGTAGCAATGCAGCAGGACATCAATCACCAGCGGCATTCCCCCATTCGGCGTAGACCAAAGCGGCGTTGCAGACCTGGCAGCCCTTCCGCAGCAGGGGTCTGATAGAGGCTGGAAGGGTGCTGAGCCTCGGAGCATCCAAGGGGCCGGGTCAAAGCTCGAACGAAACCTCGGCCGGAAGGGCTACTTTGGACTTGCCCTCATGGCATTGCTGCAACTCTGATGATGCAACACAATTGGATGCATACGCCAGAAGTCAGATGACGGTCGAGGTCTTGGACTTTTGCGTATCTTGAGGTACGCATAGGGAATATGCAAAAGGAGCATATATAAACTGACAATAACCCTGCTACTGTGCAACAAACCAAATTATCGCCAAAGTTCGAGATGTATATGTATATGATTATTTTTTTTAAAAAGAAGAAGAGACGATAGAAAGAAAAGAAAAACCACGAAAAACAAGGTACATTTATAGGCATTGTACATCTCTTCGCAACTTGCAGGACATTCAATTTGGCGTTTCAACGGGAACAAACAGGTCTCCGTTGTTGTCGTAGACCTTGCACACTCGGCACTGGTTTGGAATATCCATGTTCATCTTACAATGTATCCGAGGGTAGACAGGTTTCAGCAAGCGACAAGCACGACGACAACAAGACCGTCGAGCACGATGGATGAGTTGCGTGGATGCGCAAGTTCCGCAGGATCCAACAGGCCAAATATGTAAGAATGTAATCGATATCCTGCTCCATGAGCCCTCCTTCTGACAGTAATCATACAGGAACCTTTACGCAGTTCATTTCCAAAATATCAAATTCCGTCCAAGTTTTAGATCCGTCGCGCCGTCGCCACCAATCAGAAAGGGAATCACATCAAAGCGTACTGTACATGGCGTGGCCCGCAGGGGTCCTGTCCAAGAGGTGCCTGTAAGATCATTGCAGGCTCGAGGTGGTTGTGGGGTTGTGGCATGACACAACAAACACAATGGCTAAACAGCCCAGACTCTGCCTTGCAATTGATTCCACAGGTTGTGGCTCCAATTCTCCGGGAGGGTTTGCGACAACTAATGCGAGAGAGAGAGAGAGAAGTTCAAAGTCAGATGCGAAACGAAACGAAGGGAAGCCTCAGGGCCGTGTGACGAAAGCCAAAGGGACGACAAGCAAAGCAGGACGCTCTGTAGAAAGACTCACTCTGGATAGGTGGAGCTGCCAGTTATTCGGCCGCGGGCCTCTCTTGACCTCGAAAGGTGCGTCTTGCAGCACGTCGCCTTCGAGGTAGTAGCCCGGGAGGCCCCGCTGCGAGAGAGACTCGGGGAGCTCGGGAAGATAGAGCACATAGTCGCGGGCCTGGATTTGCGTGAGGAGCTCGAAAAAGTGCTTTTCGTTGACGCGCTTGTGCCAGGGCCGCAGGTCTTCGGTATCGAGACGGATGTGGAGCGAGCGCAGAGGCGACAGCAGCGAGAGTTGGCGGCACAGATCTTGCCACGGGTTGCGCTGGAACGAGAGAGTGGTACCGCCCGGGTGTGCGAGGGGCTCGCCAGTGTCGGTCAGAGGGTAGTATATCTCGGCAAAGATGTTGGGTATCCGCAGGCTGATGGTGATGTTGCGAATGGATGGACTGCGCTTGTGCTTGGCGAGAAAGTCCCGGGCCGTGACAATGTCTGTGAAACAAAAGATGAGGCTCGATCTCAGGTCATCGACGCTCTCGAGATACCTAGAACCGCAGCAGCTTGTCAGCATGTCGAGTACATGTATGCGCCTGCACCATGTCGATTCGAGCGTGCGCTGGCAGCCCGGTGATCGGCTCTCTGTGGAAGAGGGGGGGGGGTGTTTGGCCTACATGCGTTTGCAGACCAAGAGCGGCGCTGGGACCTGCATCTTCATCTTGACCAGGTCTGTCGACAGATATCTGTTTCGGTCTATCAGAGGCAGCTTGGCCGTAGCAGCCTCGGCGCACCTCCAGTGGAAGTTGTATGGCGAGCGCATGCGAGACTCCCAGCGCATTGTTTCGTGGCCGCGGGTCGTCTGAAACATCTCGTAGCGTGGGTCGTGCTCGTCGGGGTCTGTGATGCAGGGGAAGACCGGCAGTGTGCGGCCGCCGACCGTGTGGATGTGCCATGCCAGCGGATACAGGGCCAGCAACTCGCGATAGATCTGCTGGCGGATCTCGGGTGGCAGCCTGCTGAAGAAGGGCGATGACAGTTGGGCCTGCGCCGGGGCAACGCGAGTGTCGTTGGGCTTGGACATGCTCAGCAGACAGCGCGGCTCTGCTTCGCGACGACAGGGTCTCTGCAGCCGGTGAATGCGGCGTCGAGCCCGGTATGTGAATGTATAGGCTTGCTGCTGCCGGTCTCGAGGGGCCTTTTTTTTTCTTCTTTTCTTCTTTTCTTCTTTTTTTCTTTTTTTCTATTTTTTTTTCTTTTTCTTTTTTTTTTTTTTTTTTCTTTGGGTGGTGGTGGTGGTGGTGATGTTAGTGGCGGTGGTATTGGTGGTGATGTTGGTGGCGGTGGTGTTAGCGGTGGTGGTGTTAGTGGTGATGTTGGTGGTGGTGGTGTTAGTTGATGTGAGGCACCTATCCGACTTCTGCCAGCAAGAAACAAAACAGAAATGACGTTCCAGCATCCCAAGACGGGTCGAGAAAGGGCCCAGGGGAAGGGGGGGGTCATAGGCCGAGATTTCACCAGCACGCGAGACTGGGAAATCGTCCGCAGCCCATCCGGCTTTGTTGCGCGAGTGACAGTAAGCTCAATGAGGCAATGCTGCCTGACAATCCTCACGGCCGCGAGGCTTGCTCCTCGCCATGGGGGGCAGATGACGACGGAAAGGCCCCAGCTGCGAGGCGCTGGACCCTGCGCCCTGGCCGGTGCCTGAGACCCCCCCCCCAACCCCCTGTAGCGCCCGTTGACGTTGGCGCCGTTTTGGCGGGGCTCTGGCGTGGGCTGTCACGCTGGAAGAGGCATGGCCTTGCTGCGGTCCACTGCACTGGGGGGGGGGGCGCCCTGATCGGATCCGCCTCTGGAAACGCGCGATTCAGGGCA
This sequence comes from Coniella lustricola, assembly GCA_003019895.1. Classification (NCBI taxonomy): domain Eukaryota; kingdom Fungi; phylum Ascomycota; class Sordariomycetes; order Diaporthales; family Schizoparmaceae; genus Coniella; species Coniella lustricola. Next base: position 35,590 of record KZ678534.1, on the reverse strand, counting down.
CCGTGAAGCGACTCAAGTGAGGCTGGCGGCCAAGAAGTGTGTTTTTGTCTGGCACAATCCTGCCACCACACCATGGTCCGTCCTGCACTGTTGAGACGTATTCATCTCTGGACCCGTGACGCTGCAAGCAGTCTGTACAGGACTCGCAAGCCCTGCTTTGGAGCCAAGCGATCGGCAGTCGGTTGCACCGACGTGTACTGCTGACCAGCAAAGAGTAGCAGCTCCTCCTGCAGACACTCTACGTACAGAGCCCCGATAGAATGGAGGATATTCCCCACTCTCTCTCTCTCTTTTCGGACAGCCATGTCACATGGAGAATGCTTGAGCAGAGCAATTACGAGCGGCACGACTTGGTCCATACCGCATATCGATGGGCTCGCATGCCGCGTCCAGCAATACTTGACATGACCACGAGTCGTCACAAGAAGGTTTGGTTGACAAGACAGACAAGACAGACTAGACAGATCAGACCAGACTAGACAGATCAGACAAAGATGGACTAGACAGAGACCAAGGATCTGTTGCTCTTGCCAAGGAACAGGGCGTGGACACGCCATCACGTAAAGACGATGCCTCCATCCACAATCTGCGTCTGTCCCGTGACAAAATCGCTGTCGCTGCTGGCCAGGAAACTGACCAGCTTGGCCACGTCCTCGGGCACGCTCACGCGTTGCAGCAGCGTGCGCTCGCGGACGTACTTGTTCATCATGTCGCCCTTCTTGATCGCCGGCCCGCTGCCCTTGGCGGCCGCCAGCCCTGCGTCTATCTGATCCCACATGGCCGTTCCCACAATCCCTGGCGCATACGCGTTGACCGTGATGTGGTGAGCAGCCAGCTCCATGGCGTAGGCCTGCGTGAGGCCCCGCACCGCCCATTTGGTTGCGCTGTAGTGGCCCAGCAGCGCGAGCGGCTGAAAGGCCACAATGGACGCAGCGCCAAGGATCTTTCCAGGCGCATCGGCCGCGCAGGTGCCTTGGTCCATCATCTGCAACGCCGCCTCTGCGTAGCAGTTGTGCACCCCGGTGAGGTTGACGGCCAGCATCTGCGCAAAGTCCTGCTCTGTCAGGTCCAGCAGCCGCTTGACCTGCGCAATGCCGGCGTTGGCGATCCTGCCGCAGACGAGCCATTAGCACCACTGCGCGTGTCCCTGGGGGAGAGGAGGCTGATGAGATGGTGTGGTGTCAGAGGTATGTATCAAACGTGTCATTGACAAACACACACACACACACACATTGTGTGCAGTGGTCCCAGCTCCTGGACACTCTGCTGGACCATATCCTTGACCTGGCCTCGCTTGCTCACGTCGGCAAGTGCCGAGCAGCTCTTGCGCCCCAAAGCCTGTATTTCCTCGACGACCTTGTCGCACGCGTCTTTGTTGGCCGCAATGTCATTGACGCAGACATTGTAGCCGTCCACAGCTAGTCGCAGCGCGATGGCCCTTCCGATGCCGCGTGCTGCGCCCGTCACGATGACGTTCTTGTCCTCGACGGGTCTGCGGTCCAGCAAAGCCCTGCTGGTGGCGAACCGGGCAATGGAGACCTTTTGTGGTGCTGGCTTGACTCGGTTCAGCTTCAAGACACGGGCTGGTCGGGAGAGCATGTTCACGTTCATGCTGGTCCAAGCCGACGAGACAGGAAGACGGATGTTTTATGGCGATGGCGGATGAGGGAACGCTGCAACGCGCTTCAAGGCTTTGACGAGAAAATAAAAGCGACACGCCCTGTGCAAACTTGTGCGAATCCAAGACTGCTCTCCCCGCACCGGTTCCCAAGAGTGTCTTTTGTACTAGATGGTTGATGCGACAGAGACCGCACCCCGCATTCTCTCTTTCGGGCATGGGTTTGGTCCCAGATAGAGAGCCAGACATATATTGGAATGCAAGTGACGTGCCGCGCCGTGACGCCTGAGCCGAGACGATTGATGAACGAGATGATGCATCGCGCCTTGTTTCACTGCACTTTGCATGTTGCACTGCAGCTTCTCCATGAGAGACTTGAAATCGCAGAAAGCAATAGACCAAGCGGTTGTTTTTTTTCTTCTTTTTTTTCTTCCTTTTTTTTCTTCTTTTTTTTTCTTCTTTTTTTTTAAAAAAAAATGTTTTCTTTTTCCCATTTTGTTTTCTCTTCTTTTTTTAGGTTTTTTTCTTCTTTTTCTTCCACAAAGCATCCTCGCACGTAAACAGATATCCAAACAAGGATTCCATGTCCATCAACTCAAAGGAAATCTGACTCGAAACCTGCCCGCCCAGTAAATTGTTGGCAAAGGACCGATCATCACAGCAGGACACGGCAGACACATACTGACAGAGTAGTGATGATCGACTCTCCCGTTCAAGACATGGTTATGCATTGCGCAGAATATGCTTCTGGCCTTGATGGAACCCCCTCCAGACAGGAGGTTCTGTCGACAGCTCACAACTTGCTATTCTTCCAGACGGGCTCCCGCTTCTCGCTAAACGACTTGACGCCTTCAACCAGGTTCTCCCCACCGTCAATGCGTCCATACATGCCTCGTTCCAGTACATCGGTGGCAGTTTCAGGCCCCAGCGCCTCCCAGCCCAGCTTCAATCCCTCACGGCTAACAATGACAGAGTCAGGGCTGTTTCCCGCAACTTCACCGGCCCACTTCAGCGCTTCCGCCAAGACCGACTCGGCATCCCCTGTGCCAGCGACCACTTTGTTGACGATGCCCCAGTCCTCCATCTGCTGCGCCGAGTAGTGTCTTCCCAGCAGCGCCATCTCAGCAGCTCTCTGCTTGCCCACCGTGCGCACCAGCCGCGGCAGCGCGCCCGCCAGCGCAATCACGCCACGCTTGACCTCGGGCAGCCCAAAGACGGCCTTGTCGCTCGCAAGGACAATGTCGCAGTTGAGCGCCACCTCCATACCGCCGCCCAAGCACAGCCCGTTGACGGCCGCGATGATGGGTTTCTTGCCACCGCGGTTGCTCACGCCTGCGAAGCCAGACGAGATGCCCATCTTGCTGTCGCTGCGTGTTGGTGGTGGTGGTGGTGGTGTCGTCGTCGTAGTCGGCGGCGGCGAAGCACTCGAGGAGGCCGATGCGGATTCATTGCGCACTGACCATTCTTTGAGGTCCGCACCGGCGCAGAATGCGCGGCCTGTGCCGGTCAAGACGGCGCAGCGCAGGGAGGGCTGCGCGTCGTACCAGCGCCACAGGGCGTCAAAGAGTGGGTGGGAGGTGGTGGGTATGGCGTTGAGCTGCTGCGGCCGGTTGAGAGTCACGAGGAGGATATGCGGCGTGGGAAAGGTGACTAGCGTGTTGGGCACCGTGGGAGGAGCCGAGGTGAGGCCCTGTGGCAGCGGCATGGCGACGTTGCAGGAAAGCTGCCGTTTTGTGAGGAGGACGTTGCTTGTAACAGACAGGTTGGCGATGGCCGTCGTCGTCGTGCTGCAAAATCTGGAAAGACTGTGTCTCCAATCGCCGCACTGGTTCGGATTATGTTCCAACGTGGCAAGAAGGTGTGCTTGCTGATAACTTCAAGGAGTATCTAGAGGTTGAAGGAGATGTTCCAGCAGAATAGCATCTGAGGAGCACTCGCACTACAGGCGTACGTGCGTACAGCAAACTTGCCTCGGCTCATGCCATGCAAGTGACTAGGCCTCAGACAGGGATGCGCGCTTCTCCGCATTACATCTACCGTTAGCACACACAAGAGAGAGGTGACAAAGAACAACTGCTCCAAGGGCAGGCCCCGAAGCACTTCAGAAACCTAGCCAACTGCCAGGAGCAGAATGCTCAAGCAAACGTGCATTGAAACTGTCTGTCGTCGAGCTTTATTTGCTGTGTAGATGTATAGTTGTGGCAGCCCTCCTGTTACCAAGTATAATGTGCGTACCTGGAGTAGTCACCATCATAAAACTGTCCAGTGGTCCTGATTTTCATATCCGTGGTCCCCACATTCCATTGCTTCTTGGTCGATATTACAACATTGAAAAGCATGTAGCCCTCTAAAGTTCAAGCCGAGTCTTTGTTGGCTTGGTACAAGTGACGCTCTCATTCTCTTCCCCTGGTCTTTTATGCGCCTGTTGCCACACTGGCACCTGTACTGGCCACTATGCGGGCAGGCCTCGCTTTTCGCTCTCCGTAAAGAAGATGACCATCCGCCACAGCTTCTTGACCAGGTCGACAGCATCGTCTTCGAGCGGGCCTTCGAGCTCCTCAGTCAGTTCCGCAGGCTTGGCGTGCTTCCGCAGATGCTCCTCAACCACATCAACAAGGAGCTGCTCCTGGACACCAAGGTACTCGACAACCTTCTTTTCAATAAATGGCCGAAGCTTGTCCGTGATGATCGAGTCGTCGAGGTAGTCCCACTTGACATCCCACGCCCAAAGGCCTTCCTGGCTGGCGGGGATTTCTTGTGCGAGACTCTTGACTGCGTTTTGGACCTCCTCTTCGGTCATGGCCTTGGCATCGGCAATGGGCTCGAACTTGATGGGCACAAGTTGACGCTTTGCGCCCTGTTCTTGCTCTTCGTCGTCCAGCAGACCTTCCACCTCAGCCACAGTCCGTCGTTGAGGGCCAGCACGAGCTTGTGCCTTTTGTGCAGCAGCGCCAAGAGACAGTGTAAAGCGCGCCGGAGCGGCAGCTGTGGCGGCCTGTCTCTGTTCCATCTCCTCGGCTTGCTGATTGAGGAAGGAATCCGCCATGTCCTTAGCATGCTCCATTTCAGCGGCCTCTCTGCGTCGCTCAGACTCCTCGACCCTGCGGTCGGCCTCGTCGCGGGCCTCTTCGTCGGCCCGATCTTGCGCTCGTTTCCGCGCCCAGTTTGCGTGATCGCGGTAGTATGGATGTGACTTGCGGCTCGCTTCCTTTTCGTCGTCCCAGCTCTTCTCGCGTTCGAGCTGCTCCTCCTTGCGACGCGCCAGACTGTCCTCTTCGGCCCTTTCGCGGTCCGTCTCACGCTCCAGTGCTGCTGCTCTTTGGCGTTCACGATTAACCCACTTGCGCTCCGCTTCCAGGTAGAGCTTGTCGTCTTCGGCCTGTTGCTTCGATAGCTCTCGCCGGTAAAGCTCGTCGTCGCTCGCATCCGTGTCGTCGTCTTCTCGCGAATCGCCGTGAGCGCCGTTGACAAAAGCAACGCCTCCACGGCCACCTGCACCGCGAGGGCCAGAGGGCGCATTGAGCATGCCACGGGGGCCAAGAGGCACGGCGTTCGAGCTTGCTGGAGGGGAGTCGAGACGAGACTGGCGTGCACCGTTGCGCTGGCGTTCCATTTCTTCCATCTCTTCTTCGCGCTTCAAGCGTTCCATGTCCCTGCGGTTGCTGCGCTCCCGGAATGCCGCAATCTCCTGCGACACAACTTCTCGCATCTCGGCTGGGATATCCGCCAGTTCATCTTCTTGTGCCAGTGGGATATTGATCACTTCAACGTTCTCGCCGTTGGCGTTGGTGCCGTCACCCATCTTCGCGTCTCCGTCTCCGTCCGAGGTCTTTCGCACCTGTGGATAAAAGAGATCGTGTACAGCTTGCTTGAGAGCCGTTCTCGCAGCATCGAGTCGCTCTTGCTTGGTGTTCTCTGGACTCAGGTTCTCTTGCCACGATTCGAGGTACTTGATTGTGCTCTCGTCCACAGCGACCTGGAGGCTGGTCTTTTCAATGCCTTTGTAAGGATCATTGCTCTCCTCTTCCTTGGTTTCATGATTGTCTTCGTCTTCTTTGTCGCCGTTTGTCTCGGTCTCGGGTTTCTCGACTGCGGGCGGCGAGTCTGTGGGCTCTTGTTTCTTGACCGGCAGCTGGACGTCCTTGAGTAATTCGACGGCAATGCAGAGAGATTCGGCATCGTCGTACTGCGCAAAGCCAAAGATCTCACCCTGGTGGTCGGAAAGATTGGACTTGGCCGAGTCCCAGCGGCGCAACCTACCGACAAGGTTGAGAAATCTTGTGATATTCTCGTCGCCACCCAGACTGGCCGGGACCTTGTGCAGAAATATGGTCCGGAGCCGCTCCTCCCGTGTTGGCGGCTGCAGAGCTTGCATGCTCTCGCGCACAGCGGCGCGAGATTGCTCGATGTTACGGTCTGCTCCCACACCGGGTCTGCTGCCGCCAGCTGAGAGAGGCGCATCGCTGTCTTTACGGCCGGGTCCTGGTGTTGTGGAGGGTTTGGGAGGCAGACCGCTGGCACCGAGTCGGATCACAGGGGCGTTGAAGTTGATGTGAGGGAGGTTTGCAGGCGGCTGGAAGGAGGCAGGCAGCCCACTTGGTCGATTAGCTTGTGCGGGAGAATTGGCTTGCAGAACACCAGGAGGTGCCATCCCTGGGGCAGAGGACATGCCTGGTGGAGGGCCTGCATGCAACTTGGTCAGCTTGCGCCATAGATCGCGGCGACGCTAGAGTACAAGATCGAGGGCGTGCGTACCTAGACCTGGAGGCGGAGCCATGCCAGGCGCGCCGCTGGAGCCAGGGAAGGCATTGAAGGAGGGAGGGGCCCCATATGGGTTGCCTGGAGCTGCGAGTGAGTATGGCTGTCAGTTTCTAAGTCGCCAGACACCAAACGGCTGGGAAAAGGCTGCTACGGACCTCCGTATGGATTATAGGCCATGGCTGCGACGTGGGTCGAGCACGATGTCGACCTTGACCGTTGGCAGGGCGCGAGCCGCGCTCAGATATCGTGTCTAGCGCGTAGTTGAGGCTGGAGTATTGCGATGGCTAGTCTGAAGGACGTCTCGAATGCTGACAATAGGGACGACTGGACGGAGCGAGAGTGGTGTTGGGGCTGGATCTGTGTTTACTGTTGGTGCTTGCCAGGTCGCAGCTCGGTGTCGACGCGGCTCCAGATGCGAGATGCGAAATGCGAAGAGGAAGTTTGTTGCTAGCCGTTGCCTGCCTGCGAACTTGCCGGCCCAGCAGCTTGCCGGCAAAGCCTAGGCTCTCCAGGGCTTTATTAGCGCTCAAGAGCTCTTGAACTCGCGGCCCTCCTTGGCTCTTCAGTGGGCCGTCTCACCTTGCGATAGCGCCTCGAGACCACGACAGGGGTGGGGCAGCCAGCACTGAACCAACTGCACCAGCCCCTGTGCGGCTAACTGAGCCTAAGCGCACGGGTAAAAAGTTGCTGGGTAGCTGGACGGCATGGCAACTCTTGCCGCAACTCAACCCACAACCACAACCGCTTCGACACACCCACCGTCCACGACCGCGACGACCCACGAGCATTACCCTCGCAATCACCGCGTCTACACTGGCACGAACCCTCGACTGGCCAGCTCCAGCCATCTGTGTGCTCGCTCTTCGCCCGCGGCTTTGTCGGCCGTCCTCCAGCCATGGAGTTACGGCCATACCACTCCGTTGTCCTCGTGGGCCGCGCTGCCTCGCGATGGGCTGCTGCCACGCCAGCCTCGATCTGTTCCGCGCGCAGCTTCTCCTCTGGCCGATCACTCTTGCAGGCTGGCGACCCATCTGCTCCTCCGGTCCGCCGGCCTGCCGGTAGCATGAGCCAGATGGCCTCGTACATGAGGGAGCGCGGGCTGCAACGGCAACAGCGGCAACAGGAGCGACCCTCCATCTTTGCGCGCAGCAGCACTCCTTCGACGAGCGACCCCGCTCTTCACAGCCCGTGGGCTGCGCCGCGCCAAGGCTCCAGCATGGTACCCAACAAGTCGCAGAGCGTTATTGATGGCGATATGAGCGACCTGGGCCTGGGCAGCTTCAGCTCGCCCTCGGTCGATGACTTCATGGCTGTGCGCAAGGATCTGGGCAAGGAGAAGCCCTCGGAAGTCAAGTACCGCCTCCGTCCTGTCATTGGCCGCACCATCGATCTCCGCGAGAACGTCGATGTCGCGCGCGCCCTCAACCTCCTCAGCATGCAGTGCGCAGTCAACAAAGTGCGCGCCGACGAACACAAGCAGAAAAGACACGAGAGACCGGGTCTCAAGCGCAAGAGACAAAAGAGCGAGCGGTGGCGCAAGAGGTTCAAGGATGGCTTCAAGGCCACATGCGCTCGTGTCAGGGTCTTGGCTAAGCAGGGCTGGTAGACGGTGGACGCGCAGAACCACAAGGAGAGGGCCAGGCGAGGAGGAAGAGCTGGACAAGGAGATTTTACTCGCAAGGAACAATTACAGACACACGCATGCTGGTGCACCCCAATTGATGCGCTTCTGAGCTGAGGAATGGCAGAGTTTCGAAGAAGTGCACAAGTGTTTTGCGTTTGTCTGTGCAAGAGTCATTCTACTTCATACATCTTGCGCGTCAAGGTTCAGGCGTAACTTGTCTTCATAGAGGAACAATGCCAAAGGTGTCTCGCTGTCCATTCTGGCTCCAATGTGCTGTATGAGCAGTCTCTGCGTACCATGGCTACATACTCCCTCGTGTATCAATGTACTAGGCAAATCGCCCGAGCTGGGCTGCTGGCGAATCTGGTAGATTTGTCCATCCCTAACCAGCCAGAGCTAATATATGATATGTATGTACTTGTGTAATGGACGGTTGACAGCCGGGTCATTGTTCTCATACATGGATGAGCGTTCTCACTGCTCTCGATTGACCAGTTCTCTTGTTCTTTCATCGACTGTAGATTGGCGGAGAGCGCCCTGCAATATCTCCACCGACCAAGTGCTTCCTTTACCCGATGTCTTTTATTTTTGGATTGTTAAGATTCCATCAACTTAAGCTCGCTCTATGATCAGACCGTCTTCTCATGTCGCATAGGTTTCCGTCCATAGATTACATATACTAATCACATGAAGAAATGGTTAGTCTGCTTTTGAACCCAGATATATCCCTTCGTGAGCGACAAAAAAAAAAGAACCACCAAAAAACCAGAGTTGACTGAAGAACTCACGAGGATGGTATACGCGCATATGCTTTGAAATTACATCTTCTCTTATGCGCTGTTGGAAGGCAGGTATGTCTTCTACAGGCATACCTGCATTCTGGAGCAATTTCGTTATGCTCCCTGGGAACTTCAACATGTTGAGACTGTCTAATGGATTTTACATTCTGTCAGCTTGGACCTGTTGACTCTGTGGTAAGCGCAAGAAGTATGGTGGGACCGGGTACTTACACCACCTCCCTATCTCACGGTCTTTTGGATCAATAGGCCACGAGTTGACAGGCGACAAGAACTGCTTCTCGACAACATCGACGAAGCCGACTTCCATCATCCACGTCTTGAACTGCTTGGCTGCATTGAAATCTCTCCCGATCCGCGCGCCCGCCGCGAGCGAGTATTGAAATGACTGCAAAAGAGCCGAAGCCGCGAGGAACTCAGCAGCGACATCATCTGCCGGAAGCAGCTCAAAGACGCTCTCGTGGAATTCGGCCCCTAAAGCTCGAAGTCAGTGGAGTTCTACGTCTAGAAAAGGCAAGAAAAAAAAAAAGAAAAAAAAAAAGCCCCCCAAAGTGGAGTGTGCCCAGAGTTTTGCCTGATGGTGGATCGAAGAGTGACCTGGGTGGGACATACAGCCGCCGGGTTTGAGATGCTCAAAAACGCGGTTTATCATATATTTGAAGTCGTTGAAGCAAGTCAGCATCAGCCGCCAGTGGATGTAGTCAAACTGCTTGTCAAACACCCATTGCTCTTCGCTGTCTTCCCGTTCGAACGTGCAGTTGGCAGGGAGTCCGTCTCGTGGCTGGATGAGACTCAGATCTGTGCCAATCACGTTCATGCGAGGATGCTGCTTCGCAAGCTCAATGGCCCATATGCCAGTGCCAGTGCCAATATCGAGTGCTTCTTGGGCCTTTCTGATGGGCGCAAGGTATAGTCTGTTGCCGAGGAGGAGTTTCCACCAGTGGTGCTGGACATCTGGGAATGCAGTGAGGTTAGTTTCTTTGTCTCTACGAGGACCAGTATTGACAGGTCAATGAGACGGAGTTGCTTCACACCCAGCCGGTCTTGCTCGTCCTATATCGATGCTTGGTGGTCAGCCTGGAGACACGCGGCTATTTATGCAAACATGAGCCGAGATTGGCTGTAGGAATAGTTATGCATACACCATCATTTGGCAAGAGATATTCTGTAGGAAGTCGGTCAGCATAGTTGTGCAGTCATTTCCAGAGACCGATTGGGCGGCCGGTGCAACCACTCACTTCCTTCTCGATAGGCATTATAATATCTACCATACTCCTCTACCGAAAGCGCATCCGGGATCGTAGAACCCCTGTTACAACCCAGATGACCGTCAGTATTCTCTTGGTTGTCCGCGATTCGACTGCTAAGTCACATCACTAACGTTGGCTCTCGGTTTGATAACTCTGTCTGTCCGGATCCTATAGAGGTTCCGGACCGCTGCGACGGTGCTGGTGATACGGCGTCCATGGCGTGTGGTTTCGAGTCGTTCTCCAGGATCCGGAAAATGGTATGTGCCTCGAGTTGCTGTATATGGACACTTTTTTTTTAGGTTTGTTTGACAGATGCCCTCTGGTCTTGGTCCAATGCTGAATAGTCCTCCCCGTCTCTCGTCAAGAACGTAGCACAAGGGCGTCGTTGAAGCCAAAATGAATATGCGGAACGGCAAAGTGTTTTCAGCAGAAGGGTGTGGATGTCACCGCAAATGCAGTCTGGAAAGAGGCTCGTCCACCTTGGAACCACTGGCTATTCAATCACTTGACTCCCGCGTGGATCCTAGGACCCTGCACGAGCGGACCTGCGTAGCGGGCCACTGGCTATAAGGGTGGTGGCGGGCTGCAGAGTTTATGATAACTACCCCTGACGCGGACTTCTCGGACATGACATGTTCTGGAAGGTAGATACACCTGGATTGATTCATGGTGCTGCTCACAAAATTCAGGTCTTCGTTCCGCCATTCTGGACCTGTCTTCATCGTGTCGACTTGCAAAGACTTGACAATGGTCCTTGTCAAGATTGTACGGATTTCCAGAGTATGCGAGATAATAGAGTGGTCGCATCTTTTCATCATCAACCCAGGGCGATTGCACAATGTTTACCCCAACTGATGCCAAGAGGTATCTGTCTAAACATTCCCTACGAAATTCACAGGATCAGAGCAGATTTGAGCAAAACTCACAACGCTCAACGCCGACGCAAAGGTGTCAACAGAGGCGGACCCGCAAGATCTACGATAAACAGGCTAGACACGCCTTCTTGTGTGAAGAGCGAGCATCTGGTAGTGAAATAGGTGACACATCAACCCGATCTTGTTCTTTGGGAACGATAGTCTAGAGAGTCATTGCGCAAAGTGCCCGCAGAAGTCATCCTGGTCACTTGAGCATTTTATTGTGCCGTGTCTGCATACCATCTTCGTTAAACACATTTATTTCCGAGTCATAGCCAGTTGATGAGGTTGGTGAAGGTCCGATCATTGGGACTTGAGCCGAAGCCCACTACACCCTCAATAGTCTGCTGCAGATCCTCGAAAGTAAAGGCACTAACCGGATGTTTTGTACCAATTGGATGGTGGACCACACAGGACAAAAGGTTGGGCTCCACTTAACATTGCACGACCACATCCATGGATCAGTACTCGTGCTAACTCGGGAACCTTAACAAAGGAATCGACGGGGAAAACGGGAGAAGTGAACAGTAGCACGTATGCTCCTGTGTCTTTGTATTTGATGTGCGATGCTCACGGCATCGAGTGCTGCACAAACACTCGAGGCAGGCGAGGATTCTTGCAAGTTGAGCCGAGACGGCAAGGCCCAGGGCTATTTCCACTCAAACCCCCCATGGATGGGCGTCGATGGCGGGCTGCTCTTAATCTTGGGTCGACTCTTGAAAATGGACTCGTAGTCCGCACCAGTCGACTCTTTCTCTCTGGCCATAAGCTCCTCGAGGACAATGGCTGACGTCTCATCATCCTGCGAGCCGCTAGCCTCCTCTGTCGGGGCAAAATAGCTTTGACGAGCGATCGATCCGGAGTGATGCCTTGCTGCTATTCTCTCTGAACGCCGCCGCTCCAGTTTGGCCTTTTGCTGCGTATTTTCGAAATTGGCCATCGACCGGCGCGTGCGTGCGACAAGGTCGTCTTCTTCCGCCGACCCAGCCGTTGCACTATGCATTGCTTGAGTGGTAGTGCATCCAAAAGTACTGGCTCGGTCACTCATCGTGCCCTTCGCCGTTGTTTGCGAAGAGGAAGCGTGTCTAGCGAGCCGCTTTACCGATCCAAAACCGAGGCCGTCTTCTTCATCCAGGTTTGTGGTGTCAAAACGGCCCATGCTAAGCCGTGTCCGTTCCTCAAGACTCAATGTGTGACGCTGTCCTTGCTCTTTTGTAGGCGAGGACGAGGCGCCATCCATGAATGCAAGTATCTCATCTGCCTGTTGCTGTTTCCGTGAGGCTAGTAGTTGTTCGGGTGATTGTGTGGGTGCATCTTGATGAGTCGCAGGTAGCGGCAATGGATTGGATGAGTCGGAGCAGTGCGTGGACAGTCGATCGGGGACTTCTGAGTCCTCAAAAATGGGACTTGCATGGGATTGGTGCTGCAGTAATGGGGCCTGGCCATGATGTTGATAATGTGTTTGCGGCGACGAAGCGCGCGTCATTCCTGAAGGCACATTCGACTGGGCAGCAAATGTGGTAGAGGCTTGAAGTGGTGGGCCTCGACCAGACTGCCCTTGATTCTGGAACCCCTGAGTGTCATCTAATAATGGCCTCCTGAGGCTTTCTGGCTCAGAGGGCTCTGCAAGGTGCATCTCGAAATCGCTGTGTTCCGAAAGAGGGTCCTCTGCTCTGTCTGGCTTTGACTCAATTGTGTTCAAGTCGGTTTTTTGCCGTGAGGTTGACGTGGGTCGTTGGTGGCTTGACAAAAATGCTGATATTTTGGAATCTGGTGCTCGGGCAGTATCCGCCAACTCCGCATCAATATCGTGAAGCAACTCGGCGTATTCGCCGCGCACACATGATTCCGAAGTATGAGACAGGTCTTGACCACTAACACTGCGTGTCACGAGAGCCTCGTGCAAGCCAAAAGCCAAAACAATGCCTTTTGCGCGGCGCGCCGGCGCAGACGCGTCCTCGGCCCGACCATGTTCATAAGAATTGCCAAACATGGCGCTGCCGAATTTCTGCCATTTGTCAAGCCTCTCTTGCTGAGCGCGTACCCTGCTGTCAAGCTGTCCCAACAAGCCAGTATGATGGCCATGGAGCTCAGCCAGCCGATTCGAGCGGGTGCGTCTCCAAACGCGGTCGAAAGGGGCGGCCAGGACGCCATCTCTCTGCGATCTCGAGTCTCCGTACAATACGGCTTCCTGCCACTGCTCATTCCCAGACCAATTGTTTCTCAGTGTCTGGTGTATCCTCGCCTTGTCCTTTTCAGACAGGCTTGTGGTTTGCGTCTCTTTTGCGTTCGCCCTGAGACGATGCCATCTTTTTTCGAGTTCTTCTTGCCTCGCATCAAACAGGTCTTCAAGCTCCTGATACTGCGCTCTGGATACTTCGTGATGTTCGAGCTTTCGCCTCAAAGACGATTTGTGTGCTAGGACTAGAACGCCAAGTTCGGTTCGCTCGCTGCTGAAGCCGCGGTTCTCGAGGGCCAGTGACTGAGCAATGGCAGCATGCGCTTTGGTGTGGAGTTGCTCCTCGCTTACGCATTTCTTGAGGACTGTCGAAGAAAAGACAGCCAGAACTTCTTCTAGCCTCTCGCCCTTGCACTCGTCCAACATCGTCTTGCGCAGCACGACATCTCGGCCAAAGACGCCATTCTTCTTGAGGCGCTCGAGAGAACGTAACAAGGCAGCTCGTAGATTGGTCGATTGGAGTTGATCGAGAGGAGGGAAAAATGGTTGTAGTTTCTACGACAGCCCTTGAGTCAGTCACAGCAACACGTGGACAGCTATCAACTTGTGTATTGTGTGTCTGAGCCGAACGCACATGTCTTGCCTCTTCGATATCCCAGAGCACAAACAGCTGGTACAAAGCCCATTCGACGCATTGGATTCTCCTCTTTTGTCCCTGCCCAGCGTCCTTAGCAGCAAAGGTCAGGGCACTGATCTCAGGCCAGTCTGGAAGGCGGTCGAGGTCGAGAAGGCGCAGATTGGTCAGGAAGAGCGAGACGTTGGAAGCGGAAGACTCGAACGGCGAATGCGCGTGTGCCGCTGCAACGCGCGTTGACCGGGCGCGCGCAATGAGAGGGTTGGTAGAGTGGTGCGACATGCTAGTGGAGGCCATCCGCGAGTGCCATAGCGCATCGTCGTCGTCGTCGTCGTCGAAGGACTCAAGCAGACTGGAGCGCGCGACGCGTTGTGCCTGCTGAGTTGCTGGGTTCAAACGCTCCTGAGTCGGATATGGAGATGGATTGGGCACTTGTTTACTGCGGCTGCAAGCACTCAACACGCCAACACTCTCAGTCAGAGGTGCGAAGCCTGTAGGTCCGCAGAAAACGCGCACCCACACGCTGTGGACCAGGCGGAGAAGCCACTGTGCTCCCCACCGCTCCACTAACAGCCACTGTAAATGCAAGCCATACTCACCAAGCGTATTTCCACATCACTTTTCATCTTGACACCAACTCACCACACCAAGTCTTCGACCAGCGGTACTTGCAGACTACAGAAAAGCCTTGGTTGTTCAGGTTATTCCAGACAACGTGTAAATTCTAGCGCTTTGACTTCTACGAATTGTGTTACTCGTTGCCAACATGACTAGCAGCTGACTGCGTCCCTTCCTCTAGCTGCGTGGCGCTCAATGCCCATCGACCTCGAAGGCCGCCACCCAGACATCCATAGTACGGATTTTCTTTGCGCAGTCGGCTGTTGCTATCGCTGCCTTGACGGAGCTCTGCATCGCTTGAAGAGCCAGTCGTACCTTGCTGTCGGTGATCTCGTTCACGTCTTTCGTGAAGCCACTGCCCAGAACGCTTCCAGTCTCCCAAGACCCGTCCAGCAGGCCTTGCTCAGGAACAAGCATGGCGTCTTTCTCCAGCCTCCACCCAGTGGCTTCGGCAATATCGCGAATCGCATCGGGACTGAACAGCGTCTGAATGTTTTGCGAGCTGTTGGTCTTGTGTGCCTCGAGGGTTCCTCGCGCAATGGCAGCCAGAAGATGTGGCATTGCCGCTCTCTCTGTAGCACGCAGTGCGTACTCGGCTAGGCAGACGGTGCTGACCTTGGCTCTCAGAGCTTTGAGGATGTCAACCAATGTGTCTTGAGACTTGAAATACCAAATGCTATGCGACAGAACCGCGACGTCCCACCGCTTCTCTGGCGTCTCCGCGCGCAGATACTCGTCGAGACTAGCACGATGCCATGTCACCCTGTCGCCAATCTTGCTCGCCGAAATGTGGCCCTGAGCTTGAGCCAAAGTGAATGGCGAGCCATAGTTGGGTGGCGCGGGATCGAGAGCATCGACGTGGCCGTCAGGGCCCACGGTGTGCGCCAGTACTGCTGTACAGTTGCCTTGGCCGCACCCAATTTCAAGAACTTTGCTTCCAGGCTTGATCTGGTCCCAGGAGCTGATTATTTCGAGTCGGTGTGTTGCTTGAGCCACCTCCACTGCAAGTCCGTTTGGTGGGAGCAGCTGGAGTGAGGCTATCTCAGTAGCCACTTCTGCCTTTGAAATGGGCATGTCGGTGAATCAATTAATCCCTTGCTACACTCGAGAAGAAAAGAACAGAGACGGTACAAAGCGACAACCGGGATTGGGAAAGCAAGCAGAATTGCTATCCTGGAAAACCTATCAAAGTACATTTCCGCTCAAAAACCACGACATGATGCATCCTCGGGCTTATATACGATCGTGCATGTACCCTCATGACTCACAGAGATCAGAAGTTTGTTATGTAAGCATTTAATGATTGTTTGTCTGTTTGGGATATGTCTGATTGTTCAACCATGCTCTGACAGGACTTGGTAGATTACGGCCTCAATGATCAGTACCCAAGCCACAAGTTTACCTTACGATGCGCCACTGCTGGTACCTCTAGTCTTCAACTGTAACTACCTGTCCGGTGCGCAATGCTATCTTCACAGCTTCAGCCACACGAACAGCTGCCAGGCCGTCCTGGCCAGTACATACAGCTTCTTGGTTTCCCCGGACCACTTCCACAAGATGATCGATTTGTAGCTCGAATGGTATCTTTCCCCTCTCCTCCTGCGAGAGCCAGTCCTCTAGCCTCTCACTCACTTCCTGCACCTCGTTAATCCACGACTTGTCTTGGTTGGCCCCGTAGAAAGCCCGTCTCAAGTCCGGGATACTAAGCGTCCCATCTGTGCCGAATATTCGGTAGGCATCCCGTCCCGTGCGAGGGATGATAGGGTTCTCACCAGTGCCCAATTCGAACGCATGGGGGCTCACCACAGCATCGCTGAGCACAAATGTGCCGACGACGCCGTTTTCAAAATGCAGGATGACAGCTCCGCCTTCTTCTGCATCGTATCCACGCCGTTTCGTGGCTTCAAACGCCGCGACACGGTGAACCCGGCTATCCAAAAGAAAATGAAGCACATCGATGTCATGAATCAGGTTAATCATGACAGGACCGCCCTCGTCTGCGCTGCGGTGCCATTGCGCGGGCGGATTGAAGTACTCCTGTGGCTTGTGCAGCGCCCACAGCCCACTGACTGCCGTGATGTGGCCCAGCGAGCACTCTTT
Source organism: Coniella lustricola (assembly GCA_003019895.1). Taxonomy (NCBI): domain Eukaryota; kingdom Fungi; phylum Ascomycota; class Sordariomycetes; order Diaporthales; family Schizoparmaceae; genus Coniella; species Coniella lustricola. The sequence continues at coordinate 19,095 of KZ678534.1, read as the reverse complement.
ATTGCTCAGGATGCGCTTGGCGGCAACCACGTATGGATTGAAGCGGCGATGATGGCCAGTAAGGAGGTGCAGCTGCTGTGCTGCGGCGTGGGCGACCAGCGCCCTCCCGCTGGCGCTGTCGGTGGACAAGGGCTTCTCGCAGAGCACATGGATACCAGCGGACAGTAAAGTCGTGGAAATGTCGACGTGTGTGTGGTTGGGCGAGCATACAATGGCGACATCTGGTTTAGGCTTGCTGGACTGCAACATGGCTGCGACGGAGGGGTAGTAGGAGGTCCCGAGTCGGATTGCGGTCGAGATTGCTGTCGGGGTCGGATCCACGATGCAGACAAGGAGCGTGTTGGAATTCTGCTTGACGGCCTGGGCATGTCGAGGCCCAATCACACCAGCACCGATGATGGCAATCTTGACTGGCGAGGGCGCGGTAGCTTCCATCTTGTCCATGCACACTCCGTGTAGCTGGTAATTTATGGTGTGGTTCCCGTGAAGCTGCGACGACCCCAGCTTGGCTAGCAGAGAAATGTAAGAAATTGCTATCCCAGTTCTCAAGACTGATTTGCGACTTTGACGTCTGGAGCCTGGTGGTACGAGATGGTGTTTTTTCTTTTTTTTACCTTGTCTCGACTCGACGTAAGATGTGTCGACCCCGCGAGTTCGGCTCTCCGGCTAAGTGGTCTTCCTGAATATGGCCGGATATACACCCAGACCTCTGCCAAGTAGTGGCAGATCCACTGTGTCAATGACATACAAAAGTATCGGCTACACAATAGGCTATATGTTGAAGGATGGATTCCAGATAAAGATGTCACAAATTCTTTGGTGGAAGCGACTTGAGTGTGTGGCATTGTTGACACTGTTAAAAGGGTTTGTCGCTTGTCAATTGTTGCATTGTTATGTGAATTCTATAAAGAGATTACAATGCGACAACAACATTGAAATAAAGAAATGGTATTCTGGAAGGCAATCTCCATTCATCAAAGAGTTGTACACTCTTGTTACTGTTTCAGTTTGTCCTGCAGGATGATTGTGTACAGTCTGCTTGGGCTCTAACCACCACTTGATATAAAGTAGAGGCCAGAATTCGGTCAGGTCTCTGTAGATTGGTTCTCCTCGGCCCCTTCATTACCCATCAGCAGCAGCAACAAACAGCAGGCAACAAACAATACACAATAAAGCAACTCTGGCAGCAGGGCTGCCTCTCAGTACACATTTAATCCTATGCTCGACTGAGCAACCCTAACCGGCCAAAGCAAGTCCCAAGTGAACAAACATCATCGACAAACTCTCGACAAGAAGAGGCCAAGAACAGAAAATAACCCCAATTAAAACCATTCGAACAGGATTTACCCCAAAATGTGTGAACGAGCCACTTGGCAGAACATCTGCTCTGGTTGCGAGAAGCGCAACAAGCGGGTGAAGAATCGGAAGATTGAGCGCGGCTGGTGCGCGTTGGCTGTTGGCTGCGCTTACTTTGGTGCATGTGGAAACGTCAAGGACATCACCATCAGCTATGCCGGTAAGCTCTCAGCATTTGCCTCTCGCCAGACCATTGACCCTGCTCGGTATGCTTATGTCGAGCATTCGAAATAGTAAAAAGAGGTTAAAGTAAGCATGTATGGACTATATATTCGTCGGCGACTCCTTCAATGATAGTGTTTGAAATTCTATCGCGAAAAATAAATCAATTTGCCGGTTGTATTACAAAATGATTCTTCTTACTGGAAAGAAAGGAAAAGCACTTGTGACCGTACAAAACTAACACACATGGTTGTGAGGTGCCAGTACTTACATCTTGAACCCACCACACTGTCAGGGTTGTGAGTTCGCCGTCCACTCGCAAGTAAAAACATTTTCTCACGACGTTCAATTCTCAGTTGAAATGATGAACTTAATGCAATATTATAATCCTCAGACAAAAGTTCACGGGTTTCTATTTATCTCAAGGCTGTCGGCTGACTTGCATATGACGTTTCATCACAATGATATCTCAGCACGTATACCTCATCATCCAGGACAACGCACTGCGCCCATTCATTAATCGCTCATTCAGCCAAATGAGTCTCAGTCTGCTGCTCGGTGCAGCCCTACACATGCAAGTCATCCGAAAATACATCGACAAAGATTACCAAAATGCCTCATAAGGCTGCATAGTAGGCTACATTTTCGGACGCAATCGCAGGACCGGCCGTACAATGCTGACAGCATAGCAGGTGAGGTCTTTTCGTTTCCAATCATTCTCTGTGTCAGCTTGAGGTGCATGGAATCCTGTCTCCAACTGAAGCCTGCTTGCTTACTGCCCGTTTCTTTGTAGTGTGCAATTACGCACTAGAAGGAACAATATGTCCCGCAATGCTCCAAGTATAAAAGTAACACTACTTTAGGTTTGAGCAAGCATCTCGTCATGGTTGGCAACCTCTGCGCTGATGACTTCTCTCACTCGCCAGACCACATTTTGCTATTGTTGAAGTCTTTGCAACGGCCCCGTTCCAGCATCTTCTGCGAGAAAGTACCCCAAAATGTCGCCAAATCATAGCGCAGAGCCTCCTCCATCTTATTCAGCCTCCGTGGGTATATCAGCAGACGAACCAGACCTCCCACCAGATAAACAACGCTTGAACGAGGATCTGATTCGAGATGATAACGACTTGGCCTCGAACTCTCATCCACCGCCGCCGTTCTCAGTGACACCCGGAACCCTCGTTCTCTCGCCTTATTCCAAGCTGATTCATTCGCCGGTTTCTGGCGCTCGCCCATTGTATCAGCTTTCAGACCCGCTAAATCGGCACGCTTTGAACACTAGCCTTATGAGTATTCCAATCACGAGACTACTCAATGAAGATGGCACCATGAAGACTGTACGAAGCAAAGACGAACTATACCACATCTACGAGGCACACCCAGCGTTCACGCGGCTCGACAAAGGTGTCATAATCAGTGGACAGCATGCCGAACAGTTCGGTGGCGTTCGACTGCGCAGAGACATATCGGTTGGTATCACAGGTCTCAAGACCGTTTACGACGTTTTGTCCGTGGATGAATCCAAGCACCCTCGGCGTCTGTATCACGCTAAGCAAAAGAAAGGAGTGCTAGAATGGCATGATGGCGGGGGCGAGCTGATTGCTGTTGAGTCGAGGGCGGAGGGCTCCATGATGGACGAGGAAGCGCTGGAGATTAAGATTCCGTTGGACAAGCGGCACCTCGACTTGATGGTGGCGCTGTGGGTCGCGAGAATTTGGCAGGAAAAAAGAGGTATTTGAGCGGGCGAAGTCGTTGCCAGTGGACGCACCGTGAACAGGACGAGCGAGCAAGCAGTGGTTTTTTTGGTGTCCCCCACCCCTCACCCCCAACTCCACTCCTTTTATTTCTTCTTGGAGGAACGACGCCCGGCAATTTCGATGTTCTGATGCAGTTGCAATGAGGTTTTTTAATGATGCGAAGATGCCGCTGGCGAAAGTTCAAGAGAAGCAAGATCGAAGTCATCGAGTTAACATGCGTGAAGTTCTGGTAGCTCCACCGCCAACTTCTTAACATGTGCGATGATTCACGGTGCGGTAACAGGAACTTGAGTTATACTAAAGCATGTCAGATGCTAGGGTCTGATGGCCAACGACCAGCGTTGCATTTATATCTGGTATCTTGTTTCTGATGTCGAGTGTGTAGCATATTGCCATTCTTCAAACCATCACACATAGCCAACAAAACTTCGAGATTCTGGATTTTGGGGTATCACTTACGCGTGCTCCTAGCGGCCCATGAAGATTGCGAGCCACAAACATAGAAAAGATTCCAAGAATAGGTTAGAGGTCTTTCCACTTCCATACACTCCATTCGTGCAACTTCTCGTCGTCCCATTCGCGAAGATCAATCTCTTCTCTGCCCTCTTGCTCCGCCACAAGTCCCCCAGCTTCCATGAGCTCCCAGAATTCTCTCATGTGGTCGATGTACGCAACCCGCATCGCATAAACGACGATTGCTCTGGCACTTGGAGACCTGCGAAGACATCTCAGAATGGTCTGGCTCAACAACACCGGATGCTCCTCGGTATACATGGTGTCGGCGGCAAGTATTATTGGAAATCCGTTGACCTCATCCACCGTGAATGTTCGTGCCCTTTGGTTGTCGCTTTTGGGAATAGATACCATGTCAGGCTTCGTCCAGTCAAGGGTGCCAGACACTGCTGATGCACCGTGTTCTCGCAGGACATGAGCATTGAGATCCACATTCGCTTGTATGCCAGGAACGATTGTTGGGAGGTCTGTTAGCAAGGCCCTCTGGCCCCATAGCGCCGCCGCGCTCAAACCACTCAGCCCTGTACCAGCACCCAGCTCAAGAATGGCAAAATCGTCCTTGACGTCGTCCGACTGCACAGCTTTAATCTTGCCAACTTCCAACTTGTGCAGCAAGTTGGAGAGAATGCCGGCGGAGCTCCAAGTTGTCAGTGATAGACCTTCGGCGGCACACGGCATGTCGACAATGGAGACGCTGATCTGCTCCGTCGCCGATTTGCGAACCATGAAAGTTGATGTGTGAAGCGCCATGGTTTATGACGTTTTGGTCGATCGGGTTGCCTTGGTAGAGCTGGAGAGGAAGTCAATTTGGTTTCGCAAAATTATACAATCCCGTCTGCCATCCCGCCCGGCCCCAGTCTAACCTCTCAGCTGGCACCAGCTGCAGCACAGTTGGCTTCCGGCACCACCAAGTAATGATCCAGAACCCCTAATGTTGTACTCAGAAGTTCCATGAGTTCTGTAATGTCCCGTCCTCAACATCTAACATACCTATTCGGACAAATGTCCGGCGGTTCCTGTCCTGAAATGCTAAATTGGGACGGATATCGATGCAGAGGGCGATGTAGATATCTCGGTAACCAAATTTGGAATGACTGGAGACCGTACTTGGACAATAGCTTACAACATATGAATTCGTTCAATAACGACAACATTCACCTTCACTCATGACTTCCAAGAATCGTTACGTAGTAGGATCACACAGGCTTCGATGGGTCTGCTATGGGGCAAGATTGCATAGCCCCGTCATTTATTCCAGCTGAAATCCAGAGAAACTTGGGCATTTTCTAAACTGCTCTCAAGCCTATTTTCCAGTCGACCTTCAATAGTTGCTACTTCGTCCTTGATGTAGTCTTCAAGCTCAGCTCTGGTAACTTGCAGCTCGTCCTCTAACCGCACATCAATGATTTCTTCGGTCTCCTTTTTTGCATCGTAGAGGCCTCTGTCCAATTCGGCGCGGATATCTGCTATTTCCTCACTCGAGCTCTTGCTAGCCTTGTGAATCGTTTTGCGAACCTTATCAGCGTGACGCTCTACAGAAGATTCAAGCGTGGTCAAACGCTGGTCCATAGTATCAAGCCGGGAACCTAATTCGCAGAAGCCGCTCTCGATGCGATCCATTACTTGTTTGCAGAAGTCCTCGATGCTATTGGGTAGACCGTCATACGACTTGGTAAGCATTGAATTATCAGGACCTGAACTCCATCGTCGCCGCTTCAGCCCAGCCTCTACGGATCAATTGTCAGCGATTTGTCCGCGAGCATCGAACAAGTTACAGAAGGGTTCTTTCTTACTCTCGCCGCGGTCTGGTCCCTGTGACTGCAATGGATGGGAAGGGTTGAGCCTGTCGTAGGAAGGGGGGCTTTCATCAATGGAGCTTGTTGGTTCAGGCGATGGGTGATGCTCAGTTACGATCAAGCGTGGCGTGTGTTCGTACACCCTGCCGCCTTTACCACCGTATAGACTGGCCAGGTCGTTGAACTTGGAAGGTGAGTGCACGCCTCCAGAAGACACAGCTTCACACAACAACAGTAATCGAGGCTTGGGAACTTTGGCAGTCGGCATACGTATCGATATACATGTCTGTTCCGCAAGAGCCTGTAGTGATTCGAGTACGAGCCTTGAGCTCTTGTGTTTGGGCGTAAGGTCGCCATGTGGCACAATTAGCGCTGGAGGCTTCTTCAAAGAGAACTGTAGACAGTATGAAGCAGTCGACTGGCTGCCACTGGTTGATACAACACCATCTTCGCAACCAACACACACAACTGTGCCAATCTGCTCTGGTCTGATCGCAAGAAAGATATGGGTCCTCTCACGTCGTGACTTGAAGGCGATGTTCGCCTTGACCTGGAAAAAGGCAACGTTGCGGAAAGTGTCGTGGTATAATTGCAGTGTTAAATGTTCACGCGCAGAGTGTTCAACGCGCTTCGCGTCCGCAGCGCTGTCTTGATCGTTCCATGTCACTGAAATTGGAACTCCAGAGACATCTATGTGCAAATTATGAAATTCGGTAGGGATGATATCGGCATTGGAAGCGGGCGGAGCCTCGAATTGCGACATGACTGAGGCCTGTTAAGTGTTAAGCGAGTTAGCAGAGTTCAAATTAAGCTAGAAGGCAGCGAACAAGAAATGCCAGTCCCATAACTTGACCCTCGTCCGTTCCAGCGTACAGCATAAACAGTCGAGATCCCGCCCACCCAGGCTTTTTCAATATCTGGTAACAGAGCAGCCTTGACTCTAACGCGAGACTCGTATGGGTGAAGAGATGAGCGCAGTTTGCGCGGCCAAGACAGAGCAGGCAGAGCACCAAGTTCCCGCCGCCACAGCCACAACCAGAGTGAGCGACATCAAGTACTCGCAGGCAGGCGACTTTGGACAAGTCCCAAGTCCCTTAACAAGGCCCCGGTTCTTCCACGGAGCAAGCTCCTGGTGTGGAAGCCGGCATTTCCAGGCCTTGATCGCAGAGTAACCCGACGTGCACCATGTCTGTATCGTAGCGGACGGCGCGGACATCCACTGATCATGATGGAGACAAGCGGACACCTTTGAACTGACCCTGAGCAATGTTGTGTAGGTGCTGCTGACTGGCGTGCGGCCGCGTCCAAGCAGGATCACAAGTCAGATGCGGGTCTAACGCGGTCCGCGGTTGAAAGGTTGAAGTGGAAAGAAAGAAAAGGGAGGAGCCAAGCGGGTGAATAAGCCGAGCGCTTGGACAAGGCGGAGCACTAGCAACAGTCTCACGTGAACTGTTGCTTTGCATCTGCAAGGTTCTTCCCTGTTTTTGCGGCCTACTCATGCCTGCTTATCTAATCAGTCTGTCTCGCAGGGGTATCAGAGTACCTTGGTACCTGTGCAATTGCCTCGGCACTGCATGACGACCTCTGCTTCCGATAGTTGTTCTCTTCTGTGAACCAAATTCTCACAGGCTCAGACTGCATGTCGAAGGACTATCTACAACTGGGAATACTTCTGACAAATGCAAGTGTTTCAATGGCACTTTGTGTATGATTCTTGTCCATAGGATTAGGCATTTGTGGTCCAAACACGCAATTATCACTGGCCATGCCTATGGGCAGCGGATCAATGATAACCAATTTTCAGAATCACCATGAGTTTCAAGATTGCCAGACGCACAAATAGGCAGCACACACACAAACAGGCAATATATATAGCATGGACGATCTTGAGAAAATTAATGATCCGACCTTGTCCAATGTATTAGTTTCCCGTTTGCTCCTGCAAGATGCCAGTTTGCATTACCAAACACGTTTGTAATGATTTCTCGCCGTGCCACAAGGCCTGAGCCTTAGAGATCCTCAAGCGACGAAATCTTAAATGAAGACAAAGGTAAGGCACATGCATATTGATATCAGCTCGCATAATATATCTACCAGGATCGTCCAAACACGGAAAACGTATGTTGTGCGTGAATAAGGAATACATAAGTGTTCGTGTGCAATTTCAATACGCGTGCGCAAAAGTCATGCTGTTGCCGTCGAACGCTTATACACTCAGCAGCAATTTAAGCAGCTTTGGGAAGTTCGGTGTACTATCCGATCTATGGTTAGCACATGTGCGAGTCTGAACAACAGAGCGCCTTCGTCTTAGGAATCTGACGTACCCAAGTCCGCTAACAGGATCCCATCCTGAAGACGCAAGGAAGCCTGTGGAGGCACAGTTTGGATTGCTGCCCGTAGTGACATCATTGAAGACTTCTGGATGGCGGTACTGCTTAAAGTCAATTTTGGGTGTCCTAATCGGCTGATGGAAAGTTTGGGCGGTGGAAAATAGAGTGTAATACTTACCAGAATCTCGTTGACGAACCCGATCGTGCTCTTGTTGGCAGCCAATCGATGCTCATTGACCAGTGTGAGGACAGCACCCCAGACTGGAGAAGATAAACTGGTACCAGACACGGTATACCAGTCTCCCTCTGTGAAGGTCACATAATCAGATCCAATGGCGCTGACGTCCGGATATCCTCTGCCACCAATATGGTATACGCCATTGCCCACCGCGCTGAAGTTTGTTCCTGCCTCCTCGTAGCCGGTAAAGTTCAGCGAGACCTGGTCAAAGTATTGCGAGATGGCATCTGTCTGCCATGAGGGCGCCTCAAAGTAATTGGAAAATCCACCGCCGGAGGCAAAGGCAGTAGTGGACACTTCGTATGGCTTGGCGCTTGTGTCGTTGTTGGGAAACTCGAATTGTGTGCTGCCCACAGCCAAGACATAGGGACATGTAGCGTCAGCATCTGGGTAAAAGACTGTACCTTCAGGACCTGCGCAGCCGGAAGCGTATCCAAAATCACCTGGGTACGACCCAACACCATAGTCTCCGGAAGACATGACGACGGTCGTTCCTTGTAGGCCCAATTTCATGATCTCGTTGCATTGCCGTTCCAAGTAGTAGGCAGGAAGGTCACCTTCGCCACCACCGTACGATATAGAGATCACATTCGTCGGCTCGTAGACTCCACACTCCAAGTTGCCTTTGTATCCTCCAGCATTGGGATCTGGATACACTGGGTCCAGGCAAGCGGAATCGGTGCAGTCTCCCGTTTCGCCATAGGCACTATAAGTGCAGTAGCTTCCATCCAGAGCGTCAAAGAAGGTATTGTAGAATCCAAGGTACGGCGTGTCAAGTTCTGTTTGGTTGACCTCATAGTACTGATCGTCTGTCTGGAACAGAACAGTACCCTGTGGCCAGATCAAAGGCCATGCAGATTGGAAATCAAGGTCAGATTCTACACCAGTGTCCTCTTCCGCGAGGCCAGCAGCTTCGGCCGAGCCAACGGCCCCGTCAATCAACTTTTCTTTGGGATACGTTCCATTTGGTATGTACGGGTGAAGGGTGCTGAAGAAGACGTCCAAGTCATATTTGCCATAATGGTCGTCGAGCGATTCGAATATTCCCAGCTCGTTTCCGGGAGCTGCTAGGGTGTTGTTTGGAATATTGTACTGTGCCCGTATGCAATCTGTTGTCACAAGAGTATCACAAGTCTGTGGGCCCAGAAGCGAGGGCGAGAATTTAGGAATAAGCTTTCCAGGCCGCTGGCCTACTTTGTGGACCGTAGGATGAGCGCTGCGAGTCTTGAGGTTGTTTTCGTTGCGCTTTTGCTTCATCTTTTTGAGTTCTCTGGGATCGGGTCGCATTTTGATGCCGGGGGTGACATAGTCAACGTGGTCTTGTACGTCCTTGGGCAAATGATACTCATCGACAGCTACATTCTTGGTTCCGGTGGTTGCATCAGTGAAGATATGGTACTCAGCAAAGAGCAGGTTCTCTACCTCCCAAGCTTGGGCGTCAAATTGGATCCATTGCTTGTTGGGGGAGAGAGACAGTCGTTCAGACTCGATACCGCTGGTGATGAGCCAGTCCATGACCTTAACATTGCGTGTGGTTAGTACTATTATATGGCAAATTGAACCGACAAGAATCTGAGCTCGAATTGCGGCATGCTGATTGAGCAAAGAAAAGGACCCGTTCTTACTGCATCGACACTGCTCTGAGGAGGCGCAAACATCTCAATCACCTCAGCTGCCGATAGATGACGGCCAAAACGAGGCGACGATGGGTTCGATCTATGCTCGAAATCATTAATTGCTGAGTCTTCCAGAGTCTGCAAAGTGGATGATTGTTCTCACAGTTCGCGAAGCAGCAAAGCACCCTGTTGCAAATTCCTTTGCTTGAGTCCAATTCGCATGGGCAAAGTCGCCTCACGTGGGACTCTGGCGCCGCGCTCCCACTTGCGACTCCATTGTGGCAGCTGGCGCTCGTGCGCGACATGAGACGTCGGCACGACACGCTTTATGCCCGCCTCATGAGTTCGAATATCACGGGAAGATATCGAATGAGGACTTGCTGCAGCAACGGCAAGCCCACCGATGAGGATGGCGGTCAGCTGTCTATACAACATGGTGAGGCTTGGTGACGCTTGACGGGAAACTGTCTCTGTTCAGCAGCATCAGCTAAGTGCACGAACACTGCAATGTGTAAACAGACTTCAAAGGCAATGAGAACCCCGAGGCAGTATCCTCCACCGTGGGGACGTATAAATAGAAGATAATGTCGTGATCATATAATTTCATTTGCACTAGACGGATGCAGCATTTCCGGCATCGATAGGATCTGGTTCTAGCTGCTTTATCTCGTGGCCTGCGCCCAGGCTTTGCAAGGGCCGGATTCCCTCCTCGAAGCGGTGAGGCACCCCGTTATCTGCAGTGATTATTTGTGCCTATTGGCTCCTACATATCACTTGCCTCATCTGGATCAAGATCATCTCGTCACAGCCCGGGAAGCACATATGCAGCACCAAGAACAACGAATCGGATGACGGTATTTACACATACGGGCGCCCAGGTCCGTCATGCATATATTATCTAGTGGGGTTAAGTAAAGCCACTCTCATATCTACGCACGCAATACAGTTTTCTACATAACGGTCTATGATAATTTTGCATGTTCGAGTAAGATCTTTGAAGAACTTATGCAGCTGCGTACTACAACATGAACGATTTTCACTAACATTCGAATACAGGCAGCCTCGCTTAAGACAAACTTATGCCCAATAACAATCAAATTGTATTGCCAATTCCCATCTGGCTGACATGTGTAGCAAAGCATCAAAGGTTTCTTTCAAGGTTTGGCTTGGCAAAGAGTCTCTTGAAAGCGAGGAAGACTGTATCCTAGCAAAGAGTGATGCTGTTTGTGATTCAAATGTTTAGTGCCACAATAATTGGTATTGGGGCCCGTAGCTGCTACCTCCACGAACATATTGAATCATTTACCCTTGACAAGAGGATTCTCTAATATCATTCTCGACAATCCGAAGCTCAAAGCGATTGTCTGGTGTGTCAAACAAGCTCATGGATGGGTTGCTGAGTGATTGCAATGAAAGTAAAAGAGAAGAATGATGAAATACTCCCAACGACGTCGTCTACAAACATTGGTTTGGACTCCACTACTCTTCAAGAGTCAAACCAACATGAATAGTTGGCGTTCCAGGATTCCGGACTCGGCGACATCCACTTAACGATGTGCCCTAATGCAGATGTTTTGTGTCGATCCAGGTGAACTAAGTATGTCATAGTCAAAAGGGAGAATTGAAAATGCGTTTTTTCCTAAGGATAATCTTTGAAAATAATATAAACATTCTCTGATCTAACCAACACCACAACTGGCCACTTCTGCCTTTGACCATCTACTAGCATCCGTGTATGTCAACGAAAGAGATGGGAGTAGATGTATCTGATCGGAAAATACTGCGTCCTTGCTTGTGTGGCCTGCTTTGACGATGATCAGAATTGACGTTGGTAAGCTTCCAGCCTCGTCGATGTTTAGCTCGCCGCAGCCGGTAGAGCTTATTCGTCTCACCAGCATAGCGCACACCGACGCCATGCGACAACAGTATCCGGATAGTCGTGACGATCATCGTAAATGCAACTTTGCCCAGATCTGATGGACTTACAGCCGCAAAGCGTAATAAAGCTTGCTGCTTTAGACTAATATATGTGCCAAAAAGCATTGCAAAGTCGATAAGCAAAATTCCCGCAAATGTGGTGTTCCATACCTGAACATCAACGATAATGCGAAGAACTGCCGCATGCATAAAAGCCACAGACGCGAACATGACTTCAAACTCAATAAGACAGAGAGGTTGATCGATTGGAACCCAAGATATTACAAGGCGCAACCTCGAGGTGTGCCGTAGCTACTTATGCAGATTTGCCAACAGTGTTGTATGAGGACTTAGATTCGGATGCAGGAAGTTTTTGCGCAATTGTGTGCCTTGATATACCTCTTCTCAGCCACACTCGAGCGTCTCTAGAATTGCTAAGTATAATTTACTCTGTCAATGTGGCTGTAGACATTTCAGATCCGAATCCACTGTCGACAGGGCCTGCAGGCTACAATTATTCTTACCAATCAAGACACAACTTTCACCAACTAACCGTATGACCTATGTTGCGATCCATGGAACCAGCTCCAACATGCTAGAACGACTGCGCTCATCGCGAACACGATCATGTTTGACTTGCCCTATCAATTGGAAAAAGGTTAATGCTAGCCTTACCCAGCTATCGAACATGCTATAAAAATTCTCGAGCTCGTTCCGAATGTTCATGATTCAGCGCAGTGAATTCTGTTATACATCTATAGACTCATTTCTCGTAGTCATCCATAGTGCTAAGACAAACTCAGGTTTGTATCAGTGTCATTGTTGCAGCGACATAGAATGTCTCTTCAAAACATGTGTAACATGTGTAACAAAAATATCCGTTATCGCGTACGTAACTTTTAAAACGCTTTTGTATATTGGAATAAGCTACCAAATACTCCAAATCAATACTCAAAGGCTAATTATTGAGATCAGGGTTTACTTTTTATGAATAAAATTTATTTACTTATGAAGACGTGCCTCGGACGAATCGAAAACAACGGAACAGGTTAAATAATATCCAAAGCTTTCGGCGACACTATTCAAGACCTTTTATTGTAAAGAAACCTGTTCAAACTTCTCAAAGTGTGCCTCTGATGTGCCGCAAACCAGGTTCACCCAATGTCTATTTCTATTCTGACACGCCACATGATATTACAAATGGAGCCATTCCACATCTTCTGCAACCATGAGATCTTTTGATAAAGCGTCCGCACCGCTCCCAATGCTAACGGTGTATGCACCCTTTGCTATTCTCCATTTCGACGTGGCAGTGTTCCAGTAGCTCAAAGAGCCTTTTGCGGGCAGGATGATTTCAACGCTTGCAGAATCCCCTGCCTTGAGTGCCACCTTTTTGAAGCCCTTAAGAGCTGTGACTGTTTGCGTTTTCCGAGAATTATCCAACGAGCCAGTCTTCCTCGACGGAGCAATATAGACCTGCACAACCTCTGATCCAGCCATTGGGCCCTTATTCGTCAATGTCAAGTTGACAATGATATGGGCTGTGCTATCTTTGAAATCCACTGTACTTGGCTGAACATTGAGATTCGTACAAGAAAAGGAGGTGTAAGAGAGTCCATAACCGAAGAGGTATCGAGCGCCGCCCTCAACTTGCGCCCAATCTCGGCGATAGCCGACCTCGAGACCCTCAGTGAGAGGCAAAGTTACTGTACCGTCAGGGTCGCGTACAGCTGGGAAGTGTTTGAAAGTTGATACATCCTCAAGACGTCGAGGCCAGGTCATTGGCAGCTTTCCACTCGGGTTTATCTTTCCGGTGAGCACGTCTGCGATGGCTGCACCGCCTTCCTGGCCCGGGTAGTGGGCGAATAATATTGCGTCCACTGAGTCGACGAAGGGGCTGACGTCCATTGCACCGCCCCCGAAGAGCACGACGATAGTTTTCTTGCTCTTTGCGGCCACCCGTTGAATCATTTGTACTTGGTCGCCGGGAATGGAGATATCTGGCAAGTCGGCGCCTTCACACTCGTGCTCGGCATTGCGGCCGGCAAAGACGATTGCCACGTCGGAACGCGCTGCGCTCTCTGCCGCCTCCGCAATGGCCTTTTCGCTAGAATGCTCCTCATTGAAACATAGAGCAGAGGCATACGCTCCAGGCTCGTTTGGTTTTTGCTTTGGGGACTTTTGATCGTGAACACGTAGCTCAAGAGCATAGGACTGTCCCGCCTTCATTGGGTAAACAATCGACTTTTCCAGTTTGAAGGGCGTGAACAGCAGATCCTCGGCATTAGCGACGAAAGCCGGTGCCGATAACACCTGTTGTAATCATCATTAGCAACACGTTGATGTGTACGAGGGTCTTGTTGCTCTTACCTCTACACCATTTATGAGAAGCTGATACGATCCAGTTGACCGAACGCCGATGGTGTGTGTGCCGTCATGGGGTGCTAGCAGCGACGTGCTCATTACGTAGCTGAAACCGGATTCGTCTATTCCTGGCTTCACGTGCCCGAGCATCATTACTTGGGCTGTGGCTATATTCTCATGGAGTATTGCTGTTGAAGACGTGTCGTTGAAGTATGACACCTTGACGGTTTGGGTACCATCTTCGGGGTTACGCATGAGCTGAGGTGGCAAGAGCGGTACCGTCTTGTGCATGTTCACGCCTCCAGTGTAGTCGACCAGAGCTGCGTTGGAATGTAGGTCACGGATACAATCGAGTGGCTGCTTGACGGAGATAGGGGGCGCGAGCGAGCTGCCACCACCTCCAACCGGGGAGTCGACAGCAGGCAAACCGCAGACTGTGACTCTTACCGGTTTTGTCAAGTCTAGAGGCAATACATTGGCGTCATTCTTGAGAAGCACTATGCCCTCAGCTGCAATCTTGCGCGATACAGAGATAGCCTCGGTGTTGTCGTCCTCTGAGGCTGATTGCGGGCAAGAGCTGGTGCTAGTGGTCCTGTTGATCCATTCTAGCATCTTTCTTGCTCTTGCATCAATTTGCGCCTCGGTGACTTTACCTTCCTTGACTGCGTTAACAAGGCGCTGGCCGCGCCAGATCGGAGGCCCTGGCATCTCCAAGTCTTGGCCTGCCAAGATTGATTCGACTGTAGATGCAGTGCCGAACCAATCCGATTGCACAGCGCCAGTGTAGTTCCATTCGCTGCGAAGAATTTTTTCTATCAAAGGAGACTCCGAGGTGTGCACACCATCTACCTTGTTATACCTGTTGTTCTCGTTTTTAGAATGTCTGATCAAGGAGCCTCAGGCGCCAAGCGACCAGGAAGTGAACTTACGATGTCATGACGGCTACTGGGTCTGAGCGACGGAGGGCCTCTTGGAAAGCAGCCAGATAAAGCTCGCGTAGAGCCTGGCCCCCGGTGGGGTCAACGACGTTGTAAGCTCTGCGATAGTCTTCCGCCTCATTGCCCACAAAATGCTTGAGACAAGCTCCCACACCATTGGCTTGAATACCATTGATCATGGCCGCAGCTAGCCAGCCTGTGAGCAGGGGATCCTCGCTGAAATACTCGAAATTCCGGCCACCTCTTGGATCACGGTGCAGATTCACTCCAGGTCCCATTATGGTAGTGATTCCTTTCTGCCGTGCCTGTTGTGCGAGGGCCTCTCCCAGGTCTCTTATGAGCTCCACATCCCATGTGGCACCAAAGCAAGAAGTGCTAGGGAAGCACACAGTCCTAGGACCTTTTCCTGCCAGCACATCACCAACAGCGTCCCCTGAGTCGATCATCATGGGGTTCTTCACACCATTGACTCCTTCGGTAATCTACGCAAATCAAGTTAGCTAAACCGGTCTTGATGACAGCAGATCGCTGCGGAAGTATGGGGCTCATGCCTTCATGGACTCAATGCCCAGTCTCGGAACACCCGTTGTTGTCGCAAACCCACTGCCTCCCAGCAAAGAGACTTTCTCTTCCAGAGTAAGCTCGAGCAGTTGAGAGTCGACGAGTCTCTGATCAAAGGGCATTGTTACCCCCTGAGGGGAGGGCTTGGTCGATGCCATGTTGTCTTTGTCGGCTAAAGACATCATGTGCTTGTGCCGCTGTGTTCTGTTGACGAGGACAAGGTGTGCCTTACTGGTCGGGGCGGATCGATCGAACTGGGTCTGTAACCGGCTTCCTGGGATGAGGCCTTGCAACCTGCGTCAACTACGAAGCTTCTGGGCGTGTGTGTGTTTGTTTGTATGTGATGCTACTTCCATTGGCGAGGAACCCGTGGGCTGAGTGCATGTATATATAACCCATGAATCCCGTAGCCGTGGTCTGAGGCCGGAGTGGTTGCCGTATCCACTATGTTGGCCCTATAGCATCCTTTCGCGAATCTGTCTTGAGCTTTCCATGAGATTGTGGCTGAGCCTTTGCACGTGATTGGTGCGGCTGCATGCAACGTCCGAGGCTTATCCCGCAATGTGGTAACGTGGCAGGTCTGTATCCTCGGGATATCCGACTGTGGAAACTCCGGCCATGGAAATTCCGAGGCCAGTCGTCGTTTGGGCTGTTCCGGTAACGCCAAATCTCTGAGCAAGCAGTGCCAATCAGAGAACCAGTGGACTGTTAATGATTCCTTGTACGCTCCACTGCGCTCCACCGCCTAACGGATATACCTTGAATTCATTGTGTCATGATGCGGGGGCTGGCGGTCTACCCCGGAAAATCGACCCCGGAACGTGCTCCCCACGGGGAGCCCATGTGGGGACTGCGATACGGCCATGGTCCACCACTGTTACAAATATGCCATGGTATGCCTGTGCACTAGTTTCCTCAATTCTTGCGCGTTCGGAAACCAGTCCCGTATCTCGCATCAGCTGAGATGCCTCGTCAGCTCTAGAACACTCACGCCGAGCCCTTTTTATTAATACAGGAACGTCCCCACGTGTGGATTTACTGGCCTGCCTGATTCAAACAGCGACACCTGAGCTCGAGGGCCCTTCCAGACCTTCTGTGCCTCCAAAGACCCATATATTTATTCTCCTTCTTACAATTTGACGCGTCGCTGCTCCATCCGACAACAGCACCGCCCATCACCCGAGCCGCTTCTACGTTATGTCCTTCACCGACGACAAGGCTGGTACTATGGCAAAGGTCGAGCACGATGAGGACTTGGTCATCAAACATGTCGAGGGTGGAAGCGATGGCTTCTTGGACCCAGTGCTTGAGGAAGAGCGCCACATGAGCCTGGTTCAGGCGGCAAAGACCCATTGGAGACCATTGTTGTGCTGTAAGTCTCTGGCGTCAGGTTCACGGACCACTCGCGTTGGGTTGCGTCTCGGATTTGGATTGACATTTGTCCACCATCAACAGGCCTCGCTTCCTTCGGTGCCTCGGCCACGTTTGGCTATGACAGCATTGCCAATGGCGCTTCGCTGTCAATGCCGGCCTTCTTGATGTACTTCGGCGAACTTGGTCCTACCGGATACTACCTACCGGCCATGTGGACTTCCCTGTGGGTAAGTGAGGCACACGTGTGACCCGTCCCACAAATGTCTCGTTATTTTCCTGACTGACAATACCCTAGAGCGCGTTCTCGTACCTCGCTCAAGCAGTCGGTGCCCTTGCCGTCGGCTTCGTCATCGATCGATTCGGACGGAAGTGGCCTGGTGCAGCGTTCTCAGCTCTGACCATTATTGGTACCGCTGTACAGTACACCGCTGTCACAAGAGGCGTGCTGCTTGCCGGCAAGATTATCTCGGGATTTGGGATTGGTGCAGCTATGGCAATTGGAACTACTTACGCATCCGAAATGGCGCCTTTGAAACTCAGAGCGCCGATCCAACAGGCAATCGTCCTCTGTACCGTCATCATGTACGCCGTCGGTCTTGGCATCGTACGCGTCTTCGTTCCCGATATTTCAGAGCACGCCTTCCGGATCGTCTTCGCCATCCAATGGGTGGTGGGCGGCCTGGCCACCATTGCCTTTGTGCTCATTCCCGAGTCACCAGTCTACCTGATCAGGCATGGTTCTCTTGACGCCGCTCGGAAGATTATGGAGCGTGTCTACCCAGGCCCTTCAATCAACGCTCGTATGCAGGAACTCATTCACACCATTGAAGAGGAGCAGAGCTCTGAACAAAACCAGGATGGCAGCTACATAGATTGTTTCAAGGGGACCGACTTGAAGAGGACAATGACCGCCGTCTTGATCTACGCCGCCTTGCAGATAGCTGGTGCGCCACTGCTAAACCAGAACATTTTGATTCTGATTCTAGCTGGTTTACCTGCGGTTCATGCCTTTGATATTGGCGTTGGTGGGTTTGCGCTGGCAATCTTGGGCATTTTGCTCAACTGGCTCACAATGGGCTTCTTCCGCCGCCACAACATGTTCATGGCTGGTGGTTTCGTTAACCTTGTCCTGATGGTTGTGATCGGCGCACTTTACTACGTGCCAGGAGATGGAGCCCTGTGGGCAGCCGCTGTGGTCATGTAAGATCCCGATACTCCAACGTTCATCTGCACACCACTTGATTATGTTGAAAACTAATTCATGCCTCCGCCACTAGGAACCTCTTGATTATTTTGCAGACTATCCTGCTCCAGGTCATGGGCTACCCTATAGCTGCCGAGATTTCGACCTACCGACTTCGTGGCAAGACCATCTCCATTGCGACCATCTCAATGGCCTTCTCCAATTGGCTCGTCGCGTTCGTGGTGCCGTACATGTATGATGTGGACGAAGGCAATCTGGGACTCCGCAGTGCCTTTGTTTTTGCGGGCCTGAGTGTGTTCTTGATTGTGGCTGCTTGGATCTACATTCCCGACACTACCGATCTGACTGCAAGCGAGATTGACCACGCGTACGTAAGCGGAGTTCCACCAAGGAAGTTTCAAAGCATGTTGGAAAATAGAACATAGATAGTATCTAGATTGAATCACACGCTCCGCGGCGGAATCCTGATTCCCTCTCAAAATTATATGATCGAGGCACCGAGCAATCGGAAGAAAATTGATCCGAATCGATTTCACAAATATGTACCGCGGTCCAAGATAATTTTCACAAATGCTCCTCATCTAGGACTCCAACGAATGCACAATAATGCATGGTGCTGAATGCAAGAAAGGTTTCAATGGTGCTTTCGCCTTCGTCAAGAAGTGGTGGGAGCAGCGCTATCAAAGCTCCAAAGGCTACTTTGGCTAGCAGGATGAATTGGACAATGATGGCCACAATATCGGCATATGCATTATGACGAACCTGCCTCCGGCTCTTGTTTCAAGGCTAGGCTACTGATGCAGTCTAGAACAGATACGTGGTCACGATTTGGGTCCGTGAACAAGATACTAACGTAATATGTTGGTCTCCCACAAGGGTTAGGGTTAGGGTTAGGGTTAGGGTTAGGGTTAGGGTTAGGGTTAGGGTTAGGGTTAGGGTTAGGGTTAGGGTTAGGGTTAGGGTTAGGGT